>CAXKVB010000145.1:0-92500 GCA_964057195.1 Orthosia cruda | reverse complement strand
TTATTCTTGAACCTCTCCCTAAATTTTGCAAAACCCTAGATATCTCAGGAACGGCTGGAGATACGGACCTGGGACCGAAATTTACCCCCCCCCTATCTACCCCCCGGTCCGTCGGGACTAAGATTAGGATAGGCGCAAAAAATCCCCCCTTTTTTGATTTTTTTTTTACCCCCCCCCAAAAACTATTTTTTGCCCAGTACATCAGCTAAGGCTGAAGCCTATCTTAGTAACACCTAAATAACTGCCACGGCCCCTCCCACTTTTTTTTTCCCCACTTTCTATTTTTTCCCACTTTTCTTTCCACTTTTCCTAATAATTTCCACTTTGTAATTTCCAGCTGAGATAAGTGACGAAGAATATTGAAAGTTTACTGATCAATAACCGAGTCACAACCAAAGTCAAGAAATCACTACAAAAATAGCCAGACCAGCTGGCGCCACCTGTCGTCACAAGCCGGAACTAATTGTAGTGGTTTCGAGAGTTGATAGCTCGGGAACGGATCAGTATTCCTGAGTTCCTTCTTCGGCATTCGACTCCACTTCGCTGGGGCTACAAAGTGAAAATTTCCCCCCCCCTCCCTACCCCCAAAATATTTTAAACCCCCTGGAGCTAACTTCGGAACCGGAAGTCACAGACCAACCAAACTTGGTATCTCCGGAATCGGGAAAAGGCGGCCTTTCTTTTGGCCCCAACCAAAATAGTGGAAAGCCCCCCCTCTCTAAGCTAGAACTAAAATTTTGACCAAAAAATTTTAATTTTTTATTTGTTTAAAACAAAGAGACTGGGAACGAGGGCGGCTCGGTGGTCCCCTAGACCCCTTCATTTTATTATTATTTGGACATATATATAGACATATATTAGCACTATTGTGCTAATATACATTAGGTTAAGACTGTAATAAGCATTTTTGCTAATTTTGTTGTAAATATCTTGCTTTTAAATTTAGCTTAGGACATATAGTAGTACTTTTGTACTACTATACCGTAGGTTAAGACTTAGTGTAAAATCAATCTCTCTGTTGACCAGTACCCTGATTGAGAAGGGGAACGTCAACACAGACACACAAAGCGGGGTATCCTTTACAATACCCCCCTTTACACATTTATTTTACACTCAATTGGGGTGCTCTTTACACCACCCCTCTTAGACGCAACACTAATCCCCAAACCAACGCAAGTCAGGATGAGCGGAATGCCTGGAGTGCGCACGCCCGTTAAGAGCCGGTCTCTTGCAACGGCCTCGCAGAACAAAAGCCCACAAAAAGTACCTGAACAAGCAGGACCTTCGACGCAAAGCGTCAGAAGGAGTGTGGGCGAATGGGAGGCGGGCAAAACCGTCACCAAGAGGACTCCTCCTCCCAAAAAGCTGGACCAAACACCTCCAGTAATGTCGATCTCCTTTGAGGTCGGCAGCCCGCCTACCCAAATAACTAAGGTTCACGAGGCCAGGATGTGTTCCAACAAAATTAAGGCTTTGATGACCACCTCGAGGAACACCAAGAATGAAATTAAGGCCGAGGTGAAAGCGCAAGCAGACCGACTCTACCAGCTCGTAAAAGAGCTGGAAATCCCTAAAAAACCCCCGACCGCAAAGACAACGGCGACAACCGCGACCCAAGTCCAGGAGACGCAGAAGACCAGGGAACCTCCTATCCCTTCTCCAGTGGCCAACAGAGAAGTGGACACGGAATCCCTAAGGAAGGCCCTGGAGGAGCACAGTCACAACTTGGCCGTACACAGCGAGAAGATGGACAGGCTGAAGGAGGCGCTACAGACTGGCCAAGAGCATATAGAGAAGCTCTCTTATGCCAGCGTAGCGGCGGGTCGGCCTGCCATCCAAACGCCAAAACTTACAGCACTGCATTCCATCGTAGTGACGGCCAAGGACGAGGAGGAATCCGGAGAGCAAGTCCTGGACCGGATCCGGAAAGCGGTGAACGCCAAGGAAGGGGGCATACAAGTGGAAAAGGTGCGGAAAGCAAAGGACAGAAAGGTGATAATGGGTTGTCGCACGGAGGAAGAAAGGCGTAAGCTAAGAGAGAGGATAAGTAAGGCGCCTGAGCTGGAGGCTCAAGACATAAAGAATAGAAACCCACAGGTAATAATTAGAGAGGTGATGCAGTACCTCACTAACGAGGAGGTACTAAAGGCCCTGCAAAAGCAGAACGCAAACATTTTTCAAAACCTCAAGGACGAACACAGTAAGGTGGAAGTTCTGTATAGGAAACGCGCCAGGAACCCGCTCAAGTGTCAAGTAGTGTTGAGGGTCGCCACAGAGGTCTGGCGGCGCATGCTCGAGGTTGGATCGGTGCACGTGGACCTTCAGCGGGTTAGGGTCGAAGACCAGTCCCCGCTCGTCCAGTGCTCGCTCTGCCTCGGGTATGGGCACAGCCGACGCACTTGCACGGAGTCCGTGGCAAAGTGCAGCCACTGTGGCGGACCTCACATGAGGACGGAGTGCGCGGACTGGAGCGCCGGGCTACCACCGACCTGCTGTAATTGCGTAAGGGCCAAAATCGACAGCACGCATCACCACGCCTTCAGCTCAGAGTGCACAGTTAGAAGGAGATGGGACGCTATAGCCCGCTCATCCATAGCGTATTGCTAAGGGCACCACGGGGACTCCTGTCCAACAAACAGCAAGACCATACCGAGTGGCCCAAGCGAATCTTCAACGTAAGGAACTGGCGACCACCGAACTCTTTTTAGAGGCCAGTGAACGAAAGATCTCGTGGGCACTGATTCAGGAGCCATATGTGGGGGGAGCGCGAAGTATGAAGAGCTACCGTGGAGCGAGAATCTACCAGTGCGAGGTCGATGGAAGTGGGAGGGTTAAGGCGGCGATAGCCGTCTTTGATCATGACTTGGACGTCATACCCTACCCGAAACTCACCACAAATAACATCGTCGTGGTGGGGATCCGAACCAAAGCCTGGGAAATCGCAGTAGTCTCATATTACTTCGAGCCAGACCAACCCATAGGGCCATACTTGGACCAGTTGACCCGGATCCAAACGGAAGTGGCCACCGGTAGATTGCTGATAGGTGGCGACGCAAATGCGAAAAGTGCCTGGTGGGGCAGCATCAAACAAGACTCAAGGGGAGAGGACATGTCCGCAACCCTGGACGAACTAGAGCTTCAGGTACTAAACACTGGTGACGCTCCCACCTTTGACACTATCAGAGGTGGTCGAGCGTATAGAAGCCATGTGGACGTCACGGCATGTTCGCTCGACCTTTTTGACCTGGTGGACGGCTGGCGGGTCGACACGGGAGCAACATCCTCGGACCATAACACGATATTTTTTAATATTAAAATAAAAAGAGAGAAAGGTATAAACATAAATAGAACCACGAGACAGTACAACACAAGAAAAGCGAATTGGGAGGCTTTTGACATCAAAATAGAAGAGAATAAAATCAAAGAAAATATAAATAAAGAAAGAATAATAGAAATAGAAAATAAACAACACTTAGAGGAAATTGTAAATAAATATATAAATGTAATAATAGAAACTTGTAAAAGCACCATTCCTAAAATTAATAACAAAACAAAAATTACCTGTCCGTGGTGGTCCGAGGAGCTCACCGTGAAAAAGCGAGAAGTCATGACGAAGAAGAACCGCATCCGCAATGCCGCGCCGGTCCGGCGAGCGAAGGTCGTTGGCGAGTACCTGAAAGCAAAAGAAGAGTATGAGATGCAGGCAAAGAATGCCCAAATCGCCAGTTGGAAGGAGTTTTGCCGGAAGCAGGATCGTGAGGGAGTTTGGGAGGGTATCTACAGGATCATAGGTAGGACCGCCAAAAGACAAGAAGAACTGACCCTGTGCAGCGATGGTGCATTCCTTAATCCGAGTGAATCGGCCGCCCTACTAGCGGATACGTTCTACCCCGAAGACAGAGTAGACCAGGACAACGCTGACCACAGGCGAGTAAGAGAAGCAGCCAGCCGAGTAAATGATTGGGCTCATGATGAGTATCATGATCCCCCATTTACGACGCTGGAGCTGAAGTCCGCCGTGGCGGGTTTCAATCCCAAAAAGGCACCAGGAGGGGACGGACTGACTTCTGACATCTGCAGTCGAGCGATCCACCAGGACCCGGACACTTTCCTTGCCCTCTATAACAAGTGCCTCGAATTGGCACACTTCCCGACCAGCTGGAAGGAGGCTACGGTCGTAGTCCTCAGGAAGCCGGGCAAGGACAGCTACACCAACCCCAAGGCATATAGACCAATCGGCCTGTTGCCTGTTCTGGGGAAGGTCCTGGAGAGGATGGTCGTAGCGCGTCTCAAATATCAGCTTGTACCGCGGTTTAGT
The DNA here is from genome assembly GCA_964057195.1 of Orthosia cruda. Lineage (NCBI taxonomy): Eukaryota > Metazoa > Arthropoda > Insecta > Lepidoptera > Noctuidae > Orthosia > Orthosia cruda. The sequence continues at coordinate 88,182 of CAXKVB010000145.1, read as the reverse complement.
ACTCGTCAGTTTGGCTTCATGCCCCAGAGGAGCACCGAGGACGCCCTCTATACTCTAGTGCAGCACGTACAGGACAAGTTGAGGCTGAAGAAGCTAATTGTCCTGGTGTCATTGGATATAGAGGGCGCCTTCGACAGCGCTTGGTGGCCAGCCATAAGAGTCAGACTGGCTGAGGAAAAGTGCCCGGTTAACACTAGAAGGCTAATAGACAGCTATCTCGATGGTAGGAAGGTCAAGGTTCGGTATGCCGGGGAGGAATGCACTCGAGAGACTAGCAAGGGCTGCGTTCAGGGGTCGATCGGAGGACCAATCCTGTGGAACCTCGTCCTCGACCCTCTATTGCAGGACCTAGAGCAGCGCGGACTTTTCGTGCAGGCGTTCGCGGATGACATCGTCTTGGTCGTGGATGGGGACACGGCAACTGAAGTCTCTAGAACCGCCAATGCAGCCCTCGCCCATGTTCAGGATTGGGGCGTCCGAAATAAGCTGAGGTTTGCACCGCACAAAACCTGTGCGATGACCATAACCAACAAGCTTAAGTACGACACTCCAACGCTGAGCATGGCCGGGGTCGACATCGGCATGGTCAGAAAAATGAAGTTGCTGGGTCTAACCATAGACGATAAGCTCACGTTTAATGAGCATGCCGCGAACGTCTGCAAAAGGGCAGCTGACGTTTACAAGCAGCTGTCCCGAGCCGCAAAGGTGAGCTGGGGATTAAACACACAGGTCATACACACCATTTACACAGCAACGATTGAGCCCATAGTTACGTACGCAGCCGCAGCCTGGGCACCCGCTGCAAAAAAGTTGGGTGTACGGAAGAAACTAGGCTCTGTTCAACGAGGGTTCGCTCAGAAGCTCTGCAAATCTTACCGCACTGTCTCATTGAACTCGGCACTGGCACTGTCCGGGATACTACCTCTTGACCTGCGCATACAAGAGGCAGCCGCCCTGTATGAAGCGAGGAGAGGGTCATCCCGGTTCGTGCCGGGAGACAGGGAGATCGACGGTGCGGTGAGCTTTGCGGAAGCTCCTCATCCAGCTGTGCAAATGCCCCTGGAGTTCATGTGCCTGGCAGACCAAGAGTTACTAGACAGTAACAATGTGCAGGCGGTGCGAATCTTCACCGACGGCAGCAAGATTGAGGGGAAGGTAGGAGCCGCGTTATCCATCTGGGATAATGAAGGCGAAGTCCGGAACCTCAAGCTTTGCCTTGCCGCGTACTGCACAGTCTACCAGGCGGAACTCCTGGCCATTTGCAAAGCGACAGAAGTGATCCTCGCGCGGCAAGAGGCGAGCTATGGTTTGTATAGCGACTCAATGTCCTCATTGCAGACGCTTGCAAACCATGGCTCGCTCCATCCTCTGGCAGTGCGCGCGCGTGCCAATTTGGCTCAAGCCTTGCGCCAGAACAAAGCTGTGACTTTGTTCTGGATCAAGGCCCACGCGGGCCTGCCGGGGAATGAGCGAGCGGACGAGCTGGCTAAGGAAGCAGCATTGTCGTCACGGAGGAAGCCGGACTATGACCGGTGTCCGATTTCATTTATCAAGCGACAGATCCGGTTGGAATCGCTTGATGAATGGAATCGGAGATATGTGTCAGGCGAGACTGCTTCCGTGACGAAAATGTTTCTTCCGGACGCAATAGTGGCTTTCCGTACTGTACAACAGGTGCGGCCCGAAGGCGTCCTCACGCAAGTTTTGACGGGGCACGGTGGGTTCTCTGAATACTTGAATCGCTTCAAGTGTAAGGAGAGCCCATCGTGCGTCTGCGATCCAGGCGTGGCAGAGACTGTCCAGCACATACTTGTAGAATGCCCGTTATTTATCAGGGAGCGCTACCAACTTGAATGTGAGCTGGACAGGAAAATAACGAGGGAGAGCCTGCATGGGCTCATGGACAAAGACACTAGGGGAAAGTTTCTGGAGTACTGCATTAGAGTAGGCACTGCGGTTATACGTCGAAACAAAACCTGAAGCGCACCGTGCTTCATTAGTATTTTGTAGTATACTCAAATGTAAGCACGGAATGCAGCACAGGCACGTATAACCGGCAGTACTTCATGTTAGTACCTAAGTTTTTACTGTATTCTGTGATAATTGTGTGATAGATGGCACTATTGTGTTTTCCTATCCCTAGCTGTAAACTGTTTTATACCTTAATTTCTGTGATAAACATACTGTATATTCTGTGATAACCCGTACTTTTGTCAAATATGTTTTAATAGCACCTTTAGCTCCAATATGTTTTAATAGCACCTTTTGCTCCAATTGTATCTAATATTTTGCTCAATGTTTTATTTTATTTTACCTGTTTTTTTATATTAAATAAATCATGCCCATAGATTACTTAAATAAAAGTGGGCGTCCTACCCACAGAATGTATGATGATGAATGCAAGAAGAACATTGGTATGAAGAATAAAAGTGCGAGAGGCAAGAAAGATTGACCGGAATGGAAGTGTTTGCACTAAATAGGCACCAATTTTGTTGGTGGGGATTAGAGTTAAGAAAAAAAAAAAAAAAAAAAAAAAAAAAAAAAAACCTAACCTAACCTAACCTAACCTAACCTAACCTAACCTAACCTAACCTAACCTAACCTAACCTAACCTAACCTAACCTAACCTAACCTAACCTAACCTAACCTAACCTAACCTAACCTAACCTAACCTAACCTAACCTAACCTAACCTAACCTAACCTAACCTAACCTAACCTAACCTAACCTAACCTAACCTAACCTAACCTAACCTAACCTAACCTAACCTAACCTAACCTAACCTAACCTAACCTAACCTAACCTAACCTAACCTAACCTAACCTAACCTAACCTAACCTAACCTAACCTAACCTAACCTAACCTAACCTAACCTAACCTAACCTAACCTAACCTAACCTAACCTAACCTAACCTAACCTAACCTAACCTAACCTAACCTAACCTAACCTAACCTAACCTAACCTAACCTAACCTAACCTAACCTAACCTAACCTAACCTAACCTAACCTAACCTAACCTAACCTAACCTAACCTAACCTAACCTAACCTAACCTAACCTAACCTAACCTAACCTAACCTAACCTAACCTAACCTAACCTAACCTAACCTAACCTAACCTAACCTAACCTAACCTAACCTAACCTAACCTAACCTAACCTTTTTTTTTTTTTTTTTTTTTTTTTTTTTTTTTTTTTTTTTTTTGATCACGCTGGGAAAAAATGCATTACGCATACCCACCCATTGGGGGAATGGGGGGCTATGTGGGACTCCCCGGGCCCCCCAGCCCGGTATACCCACTAAAATAACCCAGCGGCACTCCCGCATCGTCTGAATGGAGGAGGACTGGGAAACCGGCACAGCCTTTACGTCCAGTCCTCCGCCGACGACCGCCCGCCGTTTAGGGCAGGCCCTTCACGCCCCTCCCACAGTGGAGGGGCCCGGGAACGACCGCGAGTGCTCAGCCGTTCCCGCCCGCAAGGGTGGTGACTAGTGCAATGCAGGCTAAGGCGGCCCCCACGCCATCGCCCGCTAGTCACCACCAGGAGGTGGGAGGAAACGATCGTACGACCGCCCCCTCCCACTCCCTCTCCGCCACCCCCTTTTGCGACATGGCGTCCTCGCAAAAGGGGGACTACCGCCGCCCAGGACCCCCCACCCCCCAGCATGGAATTCACCACACCGGGAAGCGAGAGGTCCCGCCCGACATCTCCTCAGGGCACGGCGCAGCTACGCCCCCGCTGGGCACACCTAGACGGTGTGCTACGCCGTACCCTCCACCGCACTGGACCTAACGGTCCCCTCCGGTGCGGCATCTGGCCCGCGAAGGACAGATGCCGCCCTCCGCGTGTGCGGCGGCGCGTCGAGACCGACGCTCCGCCGCCTCCTCCTTCCATTGACTTGTCCCTGCCGACCATCCCACGCCAAAGGAGGGCCGGCAACGACAAGTCATCACCACCTACCTACCTACCCAACCTAACTTAATCTACCTACCCAAACTAACCTACCCAACCTAGCCCCCCTATGTCGCATCTGGAGTGTCCCCTGCTAATCAGGGGAACACCCAGAGCGACATCCCTCCCCTGTCAGGTATTCGCCACCGCCAACAAGAACCCACGAATGGGAAGTTATTGACGGTGCCCGGGGTGCACCAGCCCAGCGGGTTGCTCTTCCCCCCGGACGTATCCGAAAGAGACCAGCAACCAACTAGGCCTACGTGGAGGTTACCTGACCCGCACCCCTTTGACCCGCACCCCCCTGACCCGCACCCCAACCTAACCTAACCTAACCTAACCTAACCTAACCTAACCTAACCTAACCTAACCTTTTTTTTTTTTTTTTTTTGATCTCGCTGGGAAAAAATGCATTACGCATACCCGCCCATTGGGGGAATGGGCGGGCTATGTGGGACTCCCCGGGCAAGCCCGGTATACCCACTAAAATAACCCAGCGGCACTCCCGCATCGTCTGTGTGGAGGAGGGCTGGGAAACCGGCACAGCCTTTACGTCCAGCCCTCCGCCGACGACCGCCCGCCTTTATGGCAGGCCCTTCACGCCCCTCCCTTAGTGGAGGGGCCCGGGAACGACCGCGAGTGCTCGGCCGTTCCCGCCCGAGGGTGGTGACTGTGCAATGCAGACGAGAGGCGCCCCCGCGCCTGTCGTCCGCTAGTCACCACCAGGAGGTGGGAGGAGACGGTCGTACAACCGCCTTCTCCCACCCCTTCTCCGCCTGCGGAGCGGCGCAGCGAGAGGGTCATCCTCCCGCGCCCGCTCCGCCGCCTCCTTTTGCGACATGACATCCTCGCAAAAGGAGGCGACCGCCGCCCAGGCCTCCTCACTCCCCAGCATGGAGTTTACCACGCCGGGGAGTGAGAGGTCCCGCCCGATCACTCCTATTAGGGCACGGCGCAGCTCAGCCCAGGCTGGGCACACCTCGAGGGTGTGCTGCGCCGTGTCCTCCACCGCGCCGCAGTCGTGGCACGCCGGGGTTTCCTCCCTCCGGATCCGGTGCAGGTGCGTTCCGAAACATCCATGTCCGGACAACACCTGCACTAGACGGAACGAGAGGAAACCGTGTCTGCGCTCGAGCCAGCCCTGCAGGACTGGACCGAGCGCATCCAGCGTCCGGCGGCCAAAGGTGGCGGAGGCGAGGTCCTCCGTCCAATGGAGGACGATGGCGTCCTTCGCCTCCCGCCGCACGGCCTGCCGCTCCTCCGCGACGGGGCGCTCGCCTAGCGCCTTTCGCCGAGCCGTCCACTCGTACACTCTGGCGAGCACCCATGCCTCCAACTCCCAGGGAGGGGTGCCCGCCAGAGCGCACGCCGCCGCAAAGCCTACGGACCGGTAGGCCCTCGCCACCCGCTGTGCAATGGCCCTTTGGGGCCTGCGGATGGCGGTCGCGTTCTCCCTCCTGTGGAGAGAGTCCGCCCAGATTGGGGCTCCATACAGGGCCATACTCTTGAGGATGCCGGCATAGAGGCGCCGGCATCGCTCCTTGGGCCCCCCCAGATTCGGGAGGAGCCACGATAGGGCATCGGCGGCCTTCAGCAGGCGCGTCGACAGCCCGCTAAAGTGCGGGCCGAAGCGCCACCTGCTGTCCAGCACTAGGCCCAGATACTTCATCTGGGCCTTCACCTCTATCCTGACGCCCTCCACGACTATGTGGGCGTCAGGTGGGTAGCGCTGCCGAGGCCCGTGGAAGAAAACGGCCTCGGTCTTGTGCAGCGCCACCCTCAATCCCAGCCGGCGGATCCTACCTGCCACTAAGGATCCGCCAGCTGAGGCCAGACAGGCCGCCGCCCTAAAGTCCCTCCCCCGGGCAACGAGCAGAGTGTCATCCGCGTAACAGATGACGCTCGTCCCCCGGAGGAGGGTGCCCCGCAGGAGCCAGTCGAAACCGATGTTCCACAGGGGGGGGCCTAGAACCGACCCCTGTGGAACACCGCACTCCGCGCCGTACCTCCTGATCCTGGCCGTCTTGTCTACCAGGAGGACCTCTCGGTCCTCCAGGTAGCTGGCCAGGATCGCCCTCAGATATTGGGGCACTCCGTGGAATCGGAGTGCCTCCAATATGGTCGAGTGGGGGACGGAGTTGAAGGCGTTTGCAATGTCGAACGACACCGCCAACACTCCGTCCCCCGACTCGACCGCCTCCTGCACCTGGCCCTTCAGCAGGGCCAAGGCGTCGACCGTCGAACGCCCATTTCGAAAGCCGAACTGGGCGTCCGACAGGTCAGGTCCCACCCCCCGCAGGTGGCTGTTCAGCCGGTCGGCGACTATCCCCTCGAACATTTTACCGACCTCATCCAAAAGTACGATGGGCCGGTATGCCGAGGGGGAGTCCACCGGGCGTCCCTCTTTACGGAGGAGGCACAGCTGCCCCTCCCGCCACAGTTTCGGGAACCTCCCAGCCGCAAAGCACGCGCTGAACAGGTCCCGAAACCTGTCCTGCATCTGAGAGGCAGCTATCGCCGCCACCCGTGCAGGGACGCCGTCCGGCCCAGGGGCCGTTTTCTTCGCGCGGAGGCGAAGAATCCCGTCCCGGATCTCGTCCTCCGTCACCGGTGGGATCTCCGCCTCCGGCGGAGCCCCTTCCTGCGGGGGGTCCATTGCTGGTGGGGTGAAGTCGGTCCTGCGCGGAAACAGGGCCCGAACCACCCCATCCAGCAATGCCGGCTCGAGGGTCTCCGACAGGGGGGGACCGTAGGGCCGCAGCTGGCTCCGCGCCAGCTTGTACGGTCTCCCGTACGGATCCCTGTCGAGACCCTCCAACATCTCGGCCCGAGCCGAGTCTTTGGCGGCGCACATTGCCGTCTTGAGGACCGCCTTTGCCTCTAGGTAAGAGGCGTAGAGGCGGTCCTCCCCGGCCTGAGATCGGCTGGTGCGCCGCCGGCTCCGAGTGTAGGCCCTCCTGGCCTCCACGCAGGCCGCCCGGAGTCCCGCTATCTCCTCCGTCCACCAGTAGACGGCGCGACGGGGGGGCGGCCGGCGAGACCGAGGCATGCTCGAGTTGCACACCTCGGTCAGGGACCCTCGGAGCTGGACCGCCGCGGCGTCAACGTCCGGGGCCGCCCGCACAGGGGGCGAGAGCCAGTCCTGGAGGAACGCCGCCTCCTGGGCTGCCTCTCGGTCCAGGCGGGTGAGAGCCCACCGCGGGAAGGGAGATTGGCCCGAGCGAGCCGTTCCCCCCCGCGGGCCCTGGGTGGAGATGTCGAACCGCACGTAGCGGTGGTCCGACATGGTCTCCACCATCTCCACCCGCCAGTTCACGACGCGGGCGGCTAGCACGGGGGTGGCGAACGATACGTCCACCACTGATCCTCCCCGCTGCCGCACACACGTGTGAACATCCCCCCTGTTCAGGAGGGACACACCGCACGAAGCCGCCCAAAATTCGGCGGCGCGTCCCCGGACGTTGCACGAGGCTGCCGGGTTGCCCCAAGCCGCTGACTTGGCGTTCAGGTCGCCTAACACGGCGACCTGGCGTGGCGCCGCCCTCCCGACGACTGCCGTTAGGACTTCGAGAAAATCCTCGAAGTCCCTTAGAGGGCGGTTTGGGGAGAAATAGACCCCGACCAGGGCTATTTCTCCCCACGCGGCGGCCACGTATCCCGGTCCCCTCTCTAAAAGCGAGAGGGGAGGGGAGTCCGTGGCAGGCCGCGACACCAAAGCCACCGAGCCGTCCCGATCGCCCAGCCAACGGCCAGGTATCGAGTACGGCTCGGCGACCACCGCCAGGTCCACCAACCACTCGGCCATGGTCTGCATCAGCAGGTCCTGGGCCGCTCGGCAGTGGTTGGTGTTCGCCTGGAGGATTCGATGTTCGACTCTAGACATTATTTAGTCGGACATCGCACCCCCCACCTCAGCCAGGCCAGCGGCTGCCGTAGTCCCAGACTCTGGGACGGCGGCGGTGACAGCGGCAGGCCGGATCGTTGCCTGCTTAGCTTTGCCCCTCTTGGGGGGAGGACTACAATTCCTCCCCTTTGTGACGTGGCCTGCCGGGCGGCCACTGGCGGCACACACCGCGCAGTGCGGCGTGGCGGCCTTGCAGGAGGCGGCTTTATGGCCCTCCTTGCCGCAGCGGTAGCAAGTGTCCGTCCTGTCGACGCTGGACGGACACAGAGCCCGGGTGTGTCCGATGCCGAAGCACCGATAACAACGCAGAGGCTGGGCCTCAAGTGCCCGGACTACACCCGAGCTGAAGCCCACGGCCAGCCGTCCCTTGGCGAGGACGGCTTTGGCAGCGGCGACTGGGCACTCCAGGCGGATGCTGCCCATGCCGCCGCGGCCGGGCCTGATGCCCCGGCCTTGCACCGCTGCGACGCTGCAGCCCCCTATGGCCGCGACCGCCGCCACCACCTCCTCTTTGGTGACCGTATCGTCAAGATCGGTCACCTCCAAGGCCGCCGACTTTACTGGCCTCGCCACCTTGGCCACGTCCGCAATGACCTCTTTGAGTTTGGCCGCAAAGAGGTCCGCGTTTTTGCCACCCTCCGCCCCTGGGAACTCAAAAATTCGAGCCCCAGCCTGCGTCCGGCGACAAGACACCTTGCCGATCCCCAATTGGGCGGGATCGGCATTGGCACGCGCCCGCAACAATACGGACGCGTACGTCTCTCCCAGTTCCGCAGCCTCCGCGGTGAGCGTCACCACGACGGCTGCGGTCTTGGGAGGAACGAGCCTCTTCTTGGCGCCGGCTTGGGGGGAGCTTTTCCCCTTACCCTTCGCCCCGCCCTTGCCAGTCGATTGCGACTGGCTGGGAGGGGCGGTGGCGGCGGTGGCGGGGACGGCAGGGACGGGGGTGACAGGGACGGCCGTTGCCGCTTTTGTGGCCTTCCCCTTCCCCTTCCCCTTGCCTTTTCCTTTTGCGACCGTCGTCCAGCCCTGCTGGTTGGTCGGGGTGGTGGATGGCAGAAGAGCGTCCTCTGCGGATGCCTCTCTCTGCTCGGGCGCCTCACCCTGCCTGCTGTCCGCCGCAAGCGGTGGTCGGTGGCTCACCTCCGGCAAGAGCCGGTCCTCAATCCCCGCGAGGCAGGCTCTCACGAAGGCCCTTTCCTCCCTCACGACCCCGCGGATGATATCCTCGAGGCCGTGATGGAGGGCGGGGCCCTCTGCCGCAGGGATTGGCTCAGCCTGGGTTGGCCGGGCCGTGACCTCAGCCAGCTTTCGATGCAGCTGGCTGACTTCGGACTGCAGGCGATCAATTGTCGCCTGCATCTGCCTGGTCTCGTCGGTGGCCTGGCGCTGCACCAGCTCACCGACGATCCCGAGCATGCTCGCGGCCCGACACTTCAGGGACTTTTGAAAAGTGCCCTTGAGGTGGGAGGACTTGGAGGCGACCACCGCGATCCCCTCCTCATCCTCCTGAGCCATCCTCTCGAGCTCGGCCAAAGAGTGGTCGGCGTAGACGACGCGAGACGCACCGTATCCGGACTTGGCCCGGGCGACGCGCGTCCGCTGCTCCCTGGCAGCAACCTCCTCCTCCAGGTCCTGCTGGAGTTGCTCCCTCCGAGCCAAGTCCAGCTGACGTTGGGCGTCCGCAAGGCCCACGTCGTGGGTGATCGCCGCCGACTTTTTGGCCTTAGCCCGCTTTTTCGGCTCCTTCGCCGAACCGGAGGCTGAGGCCGAAGAGCCATCGGAGCCTGCCTTCAAGAAGGCCCGCTTGCGAGATCGGGTTTCGACCTCCATCGAACTGCTGGCGTCCGACTCGTACGCATTGGACTCATTCTCTGAGCCCGCCGTGTCAAAGAAGCTAGCCGCAGACGGCGCGCGGCTAGCCTCTGACGCTGAAGCGTCGGGGTGGCCCTGAGAAGGGCCTTTGGGTTGGCCCTGAGAAGGGCCTTGGGGTTGGCCCTGACAAGGGCCTTTGGGTTGGCCCTCAGAAGGGCCCTTGGGTTGGCCCTGAGAAGGGCCTTTGGGTTGGCCCTGAGAAGGGCCTTTTTTGCTGAAGTGCCCGAAGGCATCCCGCAATGGTTTCGGCATATTAGTTAAAAACAAAGCAATGATCGCAATTCCGCAAGAGAGATAGGATAGTCACGATCGCACAGCACACTTTAGCCGCACCCAGTCTGCCACTCCGTTACGGTGGTCAGAGCTGGGGCGTTGCCCGGGGGAAACGAACGAGGACGTATGCGCTGTGGGGGATCCCCCAACCTAACCTAACCTAACCTAACCTAACCTAACCTAACCTAACCTTTTTTTTTTTTTTTTTTTTTTTTTGATCTCGCTGGGAAAAAATGCATTACGCATACCCGCCCATTGGGGGAATGGGCGGGCTATGTGGGACTCCCCGGGCAAGCCCGGTATACCCACTAAAATAACCCAGCGGCACTCCCGCATCGTCTGTGTGGAGGAGGGCTGGGAAACCGGCACAGCCTTTACGTCCAGCCCTCCGCCGACGACCGCCCGCCTTTATGGCAGGCCCTTCACGCCCCTCCCTTAGTGGAGGGGCCCGGGAACGACCGCGAGTGCTCGGCCGTTCCCGCCCGAGGGTGGTGACTGTGCAATGCAGACGAGAGGCGCCCCCGCGCCTGTCGTCCGCTAGTCACCACCAGGAGGTGGGAGGAGACGGTCGTACAACCGCCTTCTCCCACCCCTTCTCCGCCTGCGGAGCGGCGCAGCGAGAGGGTCATCCTCCCGCGCCCGCTCCGCCGCCTCCTTTTGCGACATGACATCCTCGCAAAAGGAGGCGACCGCCGCCCAGGCCTCCTCACTCCCCAGCATGGAGTTTACCACGCCGGGGAGTGAGAGGTCCTGCCCGACAACTCCTGTCAGGGCACGGCGCAGCTCAGCCCAGGCTGGGCACACCTCGAGGGTGTGCTGCGCCGTGTCCTCCACCGCGCCGCAGTCGTGGCACGCCGGGGTTTCCTCCCTCCGGATCCGGTGCAGGTGCGTTCCGAAACATCCATGTCCGGACAACACCTGCACTAGACGGAACGAGAGGAAACCGTGTCTGCGCTCGAGCCAGCCCCGCAGGACTGGACCGAGCGCATCCAGCGTCCGGCGGCCAAAGGCGGCGGAGGCGAGGTCCTCCGTCCAATGGAGGACGATGGCGTCCCTCGCCTCCCGCCGCACGGCCTGCCGCTCCTCCGCGACGGGGCGCTCGCCTAGCGCCTTTCGCCGAGCCGTCCACTCGTACACTCTGGCGAGCACCCATGCCTCCAACTCCCAGGGAGGGGTGCCCGCCAGAGCGCACGCCGCCGCAAAGCCTACGGACCGGTAGGCCCTCGCCACCCGCTGTGCAATGGCCCTTTGGGGCCTGCGGATGGCGGTCGCGTTCTCCCTCCTGTGGAGGGAGTCCGCCCAGATTGGGGCTCCGTACAGGGCCATACTCTTGAGGATGCCGGCATAGAGGCGCCGGCATCGCTCCTTGGGCCCCCCCAGATTCGGGAGGAGCCACGATAGGGCATCGGCGGCCTTCAGCAGGCGCGTCGACAGCCCGCTAAAGTGCGGGCCGAAGCGCCACCTGCTGTCCAGCACTAGGCCCAGATACTTCATCTGGGCCTTCACCTCTATCCTGACGCCCTCCACGACTATGTGGGCGTCAGGTGGGTAGCGCTGCCGAGGCCCGTGGAAGAAAACGGCCTCGGTCTTGTGCAGCGCCACCCTCAATCCCAGCCGGCGGATCCTACCTGCCACTAAGGATCCGCCAGCTGAGGCCAGACAGGCCGCCGCCCTAAAGTCCCTCCCCCGGGCAACGAGCAGAGTGTCATCCGCGTAACAGATGACGCTCGTCCCCCGGAGGAGGGTGCCCCGCAGGAGCCAGTCGAAACCGATGTTCCACAGGGGGGGGCCTAGAACCGACCCCTGTGGAACACCGCACTCCGCGCCGTACCTCCTGATCCTGGCCGTCTTGTCTACCAGGAGGACCTCTCGGTCCTCCAGGTAGCTGGCCAGGATCGCCCTCAGATATTGGGGCACTCCGTGGAATCGGAGTGCCTCCAATATGGTCGAGTGGGGGACGGAGTTGAAGGCGTTTGCAATGTCGAACGACACCGCCAACACTCCGTCCCCCGACTCGACCGCCTCCTGCACCTGGCCCTTCAGCAGGGCCAGGGCGTCGACCGTCGAACGCCCATTTCGAAAGCCGAACTGGGCGTCCGACAGGTCAGGTCCCACCCCCCGCAGGTGGCTGTTCAGCCGGTCGGCGACTATCCCCTCGAACATTTTACCGACCTCATCCAAAAGTACGATGGGCCGGTATGCCGAGGGGGAGTCCACCGGGCGTCCCTCTTTACGGAGGAGGCACAGCTGCCCCTCCCGCCACAGTTTCGGGAACCTCCCAGCCGCAAAGCACGCGCTGAAGAGGTCCCGAAACCTGTCCTGCATCTGAGAGGCAGCTATCGCCGCCACCCGTGCAGGGACGCCGTCCGGCCCGGGGGCCGTCTTCTTCGCGCGGAGGCGAAGTATCCCGTCGCGGATCTCGTCCTCCGTCACCGGCGGGATCTCCGCCTCCGGCGGAGCCGCTTCCTGCGGGGGGTCCATTGCTGGTGGGGTGAAGTCGGTCCTGCGCGGAAACAGGGCCCGAACCACCCCATCCAGCAATGCCGGCTCGAGGGTCTCCGACAGGGGGGGACCGTAGGGCCGCAGCTGGCTACGCGCCAGCTTGTACGGTCTCCCGTACGGATCCCTGTCGAGACCCTCCAACATCTCGGCCCGAGCCGAGTCTTTGGCGGCGCACATTGCCGTCTTGAGGACCGCCTTTGCCTCTAGGTAAGAGGCGTAGAGGCGGTCCTCCCCGGCCTGAGAGCGGCTCGTGCGCCGCCGGCTCCGAGTGAAGGCCCTCCTGGCCTCCACGCAGGCCGCCCGGAGTCCCGCTATCTCCTCCGTCCACCAGTAGACGGCGCGACGGGGAGGCGGCCGGCGGGACCGAGGCATGCTCGAGTTGCACACCTCGGTCAGGGACCCTCGGAGCTGGACCGCCGCGGCGTCAACGTCCGGGGCCGCCCGCACAGGGGGCGAGAGCCAGTCCTGGAGGAACGCCGCCTCCTGGGCTGCCTCTCGGTCCAGGCGGGTGAGAGCCCACCGCGGGAAGGGAGATTGGCCCGAGCGGGCCGTTCCCCCCCGCGGGCCCTGGGTGGAGATGTCGAACCGCACGTAGCGGTGGTCCGACATGGTCTCCACCATCTCCACCCGCCAGTTCACGACGCGGGCGGCTAGCACGGGGGTGGCGAACGATACGTCCACCACTGATCCTCCCCGCTGCCGCACACACGTGTGAACATCCCCCCTGTTCAGGAGGGACACACCGCACGAAGCCGCCCAAAATTCGGCGGCGCGTCCCCGGACGTTGCACGAGGCTGCCGGGTTGCCCCAAGCCGCTGACTTGGCGTTCAGGTCGCCCAACACGGCGACCTGGCGTGGCGCCGCCCTCCCGACGACTGCCGTTAGGACTTCGAGAAAATCCTCGAAGTCCCTTAGAGGGCGGTTTGGGGAGAAATAGACCCCGACCAGGGCTATTTCTCCCCACGCGGCGGCCACGTATCCCGGTCCCCTCTCTAAAAGCGAGAGGGGAGGGGAGTCCGTGGCAGGCCGCGACACCAATGCCACCGAGCCGTCCCGATCGCCCAGCCAACGGCCAGGTATCGAGTACGGCTCGGCGACCACCGCCAGGTCCACCAACCACTCGGCCATGGTCTGCATAAGCAGATCCTGGGCCGCTCGGCAGTGGTTGGTGTTCGCCTGGAGGATGCGATGTTCGACTCTAGACATTATTTAGTCGGACATCGCACCCTCCACCTCAGCCAGGCCAGCGGCTGCCGTAGTCCCAGACTCTGGGACGGCGGCGGTGACAGCGGCAGGCCGGATCGTTGCCTGCTTAGCTTTGCCCCTCTTGGGGGGAGGACTACAATTCCTCCCCTTTGTGACGTGGCCTGCCGGGCGGCCACTGGCGGCACACACCGCACAGTGCGGCGTGGCGGCCTTGCAGGAGGCGGCTTTATGGCCCTCCTTGCCGCAGCGGTAGCAAGTGTCCGTCCTGTCGACGCTGGACGGACACAGAGCCCGGGTGTGTCCGATGCCGAAGCACCTGAAGCACCGTAATGGCTGAGCCTCAAGTGCCCGGACTACACCCGAGCTGAAGCCCACGGCCAGCCGTCCCTTGGCGAGGACGGCTTTGGCAGCGGCGACTGGGCACTCCAGACGGATGCTGCCCATGCCGCCGCGGCCGGGCCTGATGCCCCGGCCTTGCACCGCTGCGACGCTGCAGCCCCCTATGGCCGCGACCGCCGCCACCACCTCCTCTTTGGTGACCGTATCGTCAAGATCGGTCACCTCCAAGGCCGCCGACTTTACCGGCCTCGCCACCTTGGCCGCGTCCGCTATCACCTCTTTCAATTTGGCGGCAAAGAGGTCCGCGTTCTTGCCACCCTCCGCCCCTGGGAACTCAAAAATACGAGCCCCAGCCTGCGTCCGGCGACAAGATACCTTGCCGATCCCCAGTTGGGCGGGATCGGCATTGGCACGCGCCCGCAACAATACGGACGCGTACGTCTCTCCCCTTTCCGCAGCCTCCGTGGTGAGCGTCACCACGACGGCTGCGGTCTTGGGAGGAACGAGCCTCTTCTTGGCGCCGGCTTGGGGGGAGCTTTTCCCCTTACCCTTCGCCCCGCCCTTGCCAGTCGATTGCGACTGGCTGGGAGGGGCGGTGGCGGCGGTGGCGGGGACGGCAGGGACGGGGGCGGCAGGGATGGCAGCTGCCGCTTTTGTGGCCTTCCCCTTGCCCTTGCCGACCACCTTCGTCCAGCCCTGTTGGTTGGTCGGGGTGGTGGATGGCAGAAGAGCGTCCTCTGCGGTCGCCTCACTCTGCTCGCGCGCCTCACCCTGCCTGCTGTCTGCCGCAAGCGGTGGTCGGTGGCTCACCTCTGGCAAGAGACGGTCCTCGATCCCTGCGAGGCAGGCTCTCACGAAGGCCCTTTCCTCCCTCACGACCCCACGGATGATATCCTCGAGGCCGCGATGGAGGGCGGGGCCCTCTGCCGCAGGGATGGGCTCAGCCTGGGTTGGCCGGGCCGTGACCTCAGCCAGCTTTTGATGCAGCTGGCTCACTTCGGACTGCAGGCGATCAATTGTCGCCTGCATCTGCCGCGTCTCGTCGGT
Source organism: Orthosia cruda (assembly GCA_964057195.1). Lineage (NCBI taxonomy): Eukaryota > Metazoa > Arthropoda > Insecta > Lepidoptera > Noctuidae > Orthosia > Orthosia cruda. The sequence continues at coordinate 73,085 of CAXKVB010000145.1, read as the reverse complement.
GGCCTGGCGCTGCACCAGCTCACCGACGATCCCGAGCATGCTCGCGGCCCGACATTTCAGGGACTTTTGAAATGTCCCCTTGAGGTGCGAGGACTTGGAGGCGACCACCGCAATCCCCTCCTCATCCTCTTGAGCCATCCGCTCGAGCTCGGCCAACGAGTGGTCGGCGTAGACGACGCGGGACGCACCGTATCCGGACTTGGCCCGGGCGACGCGCGTCCGCTGCTCCCTGGCAGCAACCTCCTCCTCCAGGTCCTGCTGGAGTTGCTCCCGCCGAGCCAAGTCCAGCTGACGTTGGGCGTCCGCAAGGCCCACGTCGTGGGTGACCGCCGCCGACTTTTTGGCCTTAGCCCGCTTTTTCGGCTCCTTCGCCGAACCGGAGGCTGAGGCCGAAGAGCCATCGGAGCCTGCCTTCAAGAAGGCCCGCTTGCGAGATCGGGTTTCGACCTCCATCGAACCGCTGGCGTCCGACTCGCACGCACTGGACTCATTCTCTGAGCCCGCCGTGTCAAAGAAGCTAGCCGCAGACGGCGCGCGGCTAGCCTCTGACGCTGAAGCGTCGGGGAGGCCCTGAGAAGGGCCTTTGGGTTGGCCCTGAGAAGGGCCTTGGGGTTGGCCCTGACAAGGGCCTTTGGGCTGGCCCTCAGAAGGGCCCTTGGGTTGGCCCTGAGAAGGGCCTTTGGGTTGGCCCTGAGAAGGGCCTTTTTTGCTGAAGTGCCCGAAGGCATCCCGCAATGGTTTCGGCATAATAAAATATTCAAGACAACGATCGCAAATTCCGCAAGAGAGATAAGATAGTCACGATCGCACAGCGCACTTTAGCCGCACCCAGTCTGCCACTCCGTTACGGTGGTCAGAGCTGGGGCGTTGCCCGGGGGAAACGAACGAGGACGTATGCGCTGTGGGGGATCCCCCAACCTAACCTAACCTAACCTAACCTAACCTTTTTTTTTTTTTTTTTTTTTTTTTGTTCACGCTGGGAAAAAATGCATTACGCATACCCACCCATTGGGGGAATGGGGGGCTATGTGGGACTCCCCGGGCCCCCCAGCCCGGTATACCCACTAAAATAACCCAGCGGCACTCCCGCATCGTCTGAATGGAGGAGGACTGGGAAACTGGCACAGCCTTTACGTCCAGTCCTCCGCCGACGACCGCCCGCCTTTACGGCAGGCCCTTCACGCCCCTCCCTTAGTGGAGGGGCCCGGGAATGACCGCGAGTGCTCGGCCGTTCCCGCCCAACGAGGGTGGTGACTAGTGCAATGCGAGCGAGAGGCGCCCCCGCGCCTGTCGCCCGCTAGTCACCACCAGGACGTGGGAGGAGACGATCGTACAACCGCCTTCTCCCACCCCTTCTCCGCCTGCGGAGCGGCGGCGCGAGAGGATCGTCCTCCCGCGCACGCTCCGCCGCCTCCTTTTGCGACATAACTTGCTCGCAAAAGGAGGCAACTGCCGCCCAGGCCTCCTCACTCCCCAGCATGGAGTTGACCACGCCGGGAAGTGAGAGGTCCTGCCCTATTACACTTGTGAGGACACGGCGCAGATCTGCCCAGGCTGGGCACACCTCGAGGGTGTGCTGCGCCGTGTCCTCCGCAGCGCCACAATCGTGGCACCCCGGGGTTTCCTCCCTCCGGATCCGGTGCAGGTGCGTTCCGAAACACCCATGTCCGGACAACACCTGCACCAAACGGAATGAGAGGAAACCGTGGGGCCGCTCGAGCCAGCCCTGCAGGACTGGACCGAGCGCGTCCAGCGTCCGACGGCCAAAGGTGGCGGTGGCGAGGTCCTCCGTCCAATGGAGGACTATTGCGTCCCTCGCCTCCCGCCGCACGGCCTCCCGCTCCTCCGCGGCGGGGCGCTCCCCGAGCGCCTTCCGCCGCGCCGTCCATTCGTACACTCTGGCGAGCACCCACGCCTCCAATTCCCAAGGAGGTGTGCCCGCCAGAGCGCACGCCGCCGCGAAGCCCACCGAGCGGTAGGCCCTCGCCACCCGCTGTGCAATGGCTCTTTGAGGCCTGCGGATGGCGGTCGCGTTCTCCCTCCTGTGGAGGGAGTCCGCCCAGATGGGGGCCCCGTACAGGGCCATACTTTTGAGGATGCCGGCATAGAGGCGCCGGCATCGCTCCTTCGGCCCCCCCAGATTTGGGAGGAGCCACGATAGGGCATCGGCGGCCTTCAGCAGGCGCGTCGACAGCCCGCTAAAGTGCGGGCCGAAGCGCCACCTGCTGTCCAGCACTAGGCCCAGATACTTCATCTGGGCCTTCACGTCTATCCTGACGCCCTCCACGACTATGTGGGCGTCAGGTGGGTAGCGCTGCCGAGGCCCGTGGAAGAACACGGCCTCGGTCTTGTGCAGCGCCACCTTCAATCCCAGCTGGCGGATCCTACCTGCCACTAAGGATCCGCCAGCCGAGGCCAGACAGGCCGCCGCCCTAAAGTCCCTCCCCCGGGCAACGAGGAGAGTGTCATCCGCGTAACAGATGACGCTCGTGCCCTGGAGGAGGGTGCCCCGTAGGAGCCAGTCAAAACCAATGTTCCACAGGGGGGGGCCTAGAACCGACCCCTGTGGAACACCGGACTCCGCGCCGTACCTCCTGACCCTGGCCGTCTTGTCTACAAGGAGGACCTCTCGGTCCTCCAAGTAGCTGGCCAGGAGGTTCCGCAGGTATTGGGGCACTCCGTGGTACCGGAGTGCCTCCAATATCGTCGAGTGGGGCACGGAGTTGAAGGCGTTGGCTATGTCAAACGACACCGCCAACACTCCGTCCCCCGACTCGACCGCCTCCTGCACCTGGCCCTTCAGCAGGGCCAAGGCGTCGACCGTCGAACGCCCATGTCGAAAGCCGAACTGGGCGTCCGACAGGTCAGGTCCCACCCCCCGCAGGTGGCTGTTCAGCCGGTCGGCGACTATCCCCTCGAACATTTTACCGACCTCATCCAAAAGAACGATGGGCCGGTATGCCGAGGGGGAGTCCACCGGACGTCCCTCTTTACGGAGGAGGCACAGCTGCCCCTCCCGCCACAGTTTCGGGAACCTCCCAGCCGCAAAGCACGCGCTAAAGAGGTCCCGAAACCTGTCCCGCATCTGAGAGGCAGCTATTGCCACCACCCGTGCGGGGACGCCGTCCGGCCCGGGGGCCGTCTTCTTCGCGCGGAGGCGGAGAATCCCCCCGCGAATCTCATCCTCCGTCACCGGGGGAATCCCCTCCTCCGGCGAGGCCGCCTCCTGCGGGGGGTCCATCACTGGTGGGGTGAAGTTGGTCCTTCGTGGGAACAGGGACCGGACCACCCCATCCAGCAATGCCGGCTCGAGGGTCTCCGACAGGGGGGGACCATAGGGCCGCAGCTGGCTCCGCGCCAGCTTGTACGGTCTCCCGTATGGATCCCTGTCGAGACCCTCCAACATCTCGGCCCTGGCCGAGTCCTTGGCGGCGCACATTGTCGACTTGAGGACCGCCTTTGCCTCTAAGTAAGAGGCGTAGAGACGGTCCTCCCCGGCCTGGGATCGGGTAGTGCGCCGCCGGCTCCGCGTGTATGCCCTCTTGGCCGCCACGCAGGCGGCCCGGAGCCCCGCCAGCTCCTCCGTCCACCAATACACGGCGCGACGGGGAGGCGGACGGCGTGACCGAGGCATGCTGGAGTTGCACACCTCGGTCAGTGACCCACGGAGCTGGACCGCTGCGGCGTCAACGTCCGGGGCCCCCACAGGGGGCGAGAGCCAGTCCTGGAGGAACGCCGCCTCCTGGGCTGCCTCCCGGTCCAGGCGGGTGAGAGCCCACCGCGGGAAGGGAGATTGGCCCGAGCGGGCCATTCCCTCCCGCGAGCCCTGGGTGGAGATGTCGAACCGCACATAACGGTGGTCCGACAGAGTCTCCACCATCTCCACCCGCCAGTTCACAACGCGGCCGGCCAGCACGGGGGTGGCAAACGAGACGTCAACCACTGACCCTCCCCGCTGCCGCACACACGTGTGAACATCCCCCCTGTTTAGGAGGGACACACCGCACGAAGCCGCCCATAATTCGGCGGCGCGTCCCCGGACGTTGCATGAGGCGGCCGGGTTGCCCCATGCCGCCGACTTGGCGTTAAGGTCACCCAACACGGCGACCTGGCGTGGTGCCGCCCTCCCGACGACTGTCGTAAGGACTTCGAGAAAGTTCTCGAAGTCCCTAAGAGGGCGGTTTGGGGAGAAATAGACCCCGACGAGGGCTATGTCTCCCCACGCGGCGGCCACGTATCCCGGTCCCCTCTCTAAAAGCGAGAGGGGAGGGGAGTCCGTGGTGGGCCGCGACACCAACGCCACCAAGCCGTCCCGATCACCCAGCCAACGGCCAGGTATCGAGTACGGCTCGGCGACCACCGCCACGTCCACCAACCACTCAGCCTAACCTAACCTAACCTAACCTAACCTAACCTAACCTAACCTAACCTAACCTTTTTTTTTTTTTTTTTTTTTTTTGATCACGCTGGGAAAAAATGCATTACGCATACCCGCCCATTGGGGGGAATGGGCGGGCTATGTGGGACTCCCCGGGCAAGCCCGGTATACCCACTAAAATAACCCAGCGGCACTCCCGCATCGTCTGTGTGGAGGAGGGCTGGGAAACCGGCACAGCCTTTACGTCCAGCCCTCCGCCGACGACCGCCCGCCTGTACGGCAGGCCCTTCACGCCCCTCCCTTAGTGGAGGGGCCCGGGAACGACCGCGAGTGCTCGGCCGTTCCCGCCCGAGGGTGGCGACTGTGCAATGCAGACGAGAGGCGCCCCCGCGCCTGTCGTCCGCTAGTCACCACCAGGAGGAGGTGGGAGGAGACGGTCGTACAACCGCCTTCTCCCACCCCTTCTCCGCCTGCGGAGCGGCGCAGCGAGAGGGTCATCCTCCCGCGCCCGCTCCGCCGCCTCCTTTTGCGACATGACATCCTCGCAAAAGGAGGCGACCGCCGCCCAGGCCTCCTCACTCCCCAGCATGGAGTTTACCACGCCGGGGAGTGAGAGGTCCTGCCCGACAACTCCTGTCAGGGCACGGCGCAGCTCAGCCCAGGCTGGGCACACCTCGAGGGTGTGCTGCGCCGTGTCCTCCACCGCGCCGCAGTCGTGGCACGCCGGGGTTACCTCCCTCCGGATCCGGTGCAGGTGCGTTCCGAAACATCCATGTCCGGACAACACCTGCACTAGACGGAACGAGAGGAAACCGTGTCTGCGCTCGAGCCAGCCCTGCAGGACTGGACCGAGCGCATCCAGCGTCCGGCGGCCAAAGGTGGCGGAGGCGAGGTCCTCCGTCCAATGGAGGACGATGGCGTCCCTCGCCTCCCGCCGCACGGCCTGCCGCTCCTCCGCGACGGGGCGCTCGCCTAGCGCCCTTCGCCGAGCCGTCCACTCGTACACTCTGGCGAGCACCCATGCCTCCAACTCCCAGGGAGGGGTGCCCGCCAGAGCGCACGCCGCCGCAAAGCCTACGGACCGGTAGGCCCTCGCCACCCGCTGTGCAATGGCCCTTTGGGGCCTGCGGATGGCGGTCGCGTTCTCCCTCCTGTGGAGGGAGTCCGCCCAGATTGGGGCTCCATACAGGGCCATACTCTTGAGGATGCCGGCATAAAGGCGCCGGCATCGCTCCTTGGGCCCCCCCAGATTCGGGAGGAGCCACGATAGGGCATCGGCGGCCTTCAGCAGGCGCGTCGACAGCCCGCTAAAGTGCGGGCCGAAGCGCCACCTGCTGTCCAGCACTAGGCCCAGATACTTCATCTGGGCCTTCACCTCTATCCTGACGCCCTCCACGACTATGTGGGCGTCAGGTGGGTAGCGCTGCCGAGGCCCGTGGAAGAAAACGGCCTCGGTCTTGTGCAGCGCCACCCTCAATCCCAGCCGGCGGATCCTACCTGCCACTAAGGATCCGCCAGCTGAGGCCAGACAGGCCGCCGCCCTAAAGTCCCTCCCCCGGGCAACGAGCAGAGTGTCATCCGCGTAACAGATGACGCTCGTCCCCCGGAGGAGGGTGCCCCGCAGGAGCCAGTCGAAACCGATGTTCCACAGGGGGGGGCCTAGAACCGACCCCTGTGGAACACCGCACTCCGCGCCGTACCTCCTGATCCTGGCCGTCTTGTCTACCAGGAGGACCTCTCGGTCCTCCAGGTAGCTGGCCAGGATCGCCCTCAGATATTGGGGCACTCCGTGGAATCGGAGTGCCTCCAATATGGTCGAGTGGGGGACGGAGTTGAAGGCGTTTGCAATGTCGAACGACACCGCCAACACTCCGTCCCCCGACTCGACCGCCTCCTGCACCTGGCCCTTCAGCAGGGCCAGGGCGTCGACCGTCGAACGCCCATTTCGAAAGCCGAACTGGGCGTCCGACAGGTCAGGTCCCACCCCCCGCAGGTGACTGTTCAGCCGGTCGGCGACTATCCCCTCGAACATTTTTCCGACCTCATCCAAAAGTACGATGGGCCGGTATGCCGAGGGGGAGTCCACCGGGCGTCCCTCTTTACGGAGGAGGCACAGCTGCCCCTCCCGCCACAGTTTCGGGAACCTCCCAGCCGCAAAGCACGCGCTGAAGAGGTCCCGAAACCTGTCCTGCATCTGAGAGGCAGCTATCGCCGCCACCCGTGCAGGGACGCCGTCCGGCCCGGGGGCCGTCTTCTTCGCGCGGAGGCGAAGAATCCCGTCGCGGATCTCGTCCTCCGTCACCGGCGGGATCTCCGCCTCCGGCGGAGCCGCTTCCTGCGGGGGGTCCATTGCTGGTGGGGTGAAGTCGGTCCTGCGCGGAAACAGGGCCCGAACCACCCCATCCAGCAATGCCGGCTCGAGGGTCTCCGACAGGGGGGGACCGTAGGGCCGCAGCTGGCTCCGCGCCAGCTTGTACGGTCTCCCGTACGGATCCCTGTCGAGACCCTCCAACATCTCGGCCCGAGCCGAGTCTTTGGCGGCGCACATTGCCGTCTTGAGGACCGCCTTTGCCTCTAGGTAAGAGGCGTAGAGGCGGTCCTCCCCGGCCTGAGAGCGGCTCGTGCGCCGCCGGCTCCGCGTGTAGGCCCTCCTGGCCTCCACGCAGGCCGCCCGGAGTCCCGCTATCTCCTCCGTCCACCAGTAGACGGCGCGACGGGGAGGCGGCCGGCGAGACCGAGGCATGCTCGAGTTGCACACCTCGGTCAGGGACCCTCGGAGCTGGACCGCCGCGGCGTCAACGTCCGGGGCCGCCTGCACAGGGGGCGAGAGCCAGTCCTGGAGGAACGCCGCCTCCTGGGCTGCCTCTCGGTCCAGGCGGGTGAGAGCCCACCGCGGGAAGGGAGATTGGCCCGAGCGGGCCGTTCCCCCCCGCGGGCCCTGGGTGGAGATGTCGAACCGCACGTAGCGGTGGTCCGACATGGTCTCCACCATCTCCACCCGCCAGTTCACGACGCGGGCGGCTAGCACGGGGGTGGCGAACGATACGTCCACCACTGATCCTCCCCGCTGCCGCACACACGTGTGAACATCCCCCCTGTTCAGGAGGGACACACCGCACGAAGCCGCCCAAAATTCGGCGGCGCGTCCCCGGACGTTGCACGAGGCTGCCGGGTTGCCCCAAGCCGCTGACTTGGCGTTCAGGTCGCCCAACACGGCGACCTGGCGTGGCGCCGCCCTCCCGACGACTGCCGTTAGGACTTCGAGAAAATCCTCGAAGTCCCTTAGAGGGCGGTTTGGGGAGAAATAGACCCCGACCAGGGCTATTTCTCCCCACGCGGCGGCCACGTATCCCGGTCCCCTCTCTAAAAGCGAGAGGGGAGGGGAGTCCGTGGCAGGCCGCGACACCAATGCCACCGAGCCGTCCCGATCGCCCAGCCAACGGCCAGTTATCGAGTACGGCTCGGCGACCACCGCCAGGTCCACCAACCACTCGGCCATGGTCTGCATAAGCAGGTCCTGGGCCGCTCGGCAGTGGTTGGTGTTCGCCTGGAGGATGCGATGTTCGACTCTAGACATTATTTAGTCGGACATCGCACCCCCCACTTCAGCCAGGCCAGCGGCTGCCGTAGTCCCAGACTCTGGGACGGCGGCGGTGGGAGCGGCAGGCCGGATCGTTGCCTGCTTCGCTTTGCCCCTCTTGGGGGGAGGACTGCAGTTCCTCCCCTTCGTTACGTGGCCCGCCGGGCGGCCACTGGCGGCACACACCGCGCAGTGCGGCGTGGCGGCCTTGCAGGAGGCGGCTTTATGGCCCTCCTTGCCGCAGCGGTAGCAAGTGTCCGTCCTGTCGACGCTGGACGGACACAGAGCCCGGGTGTGTCCGATGCCGAAGCACCGATAACAACGCAGAGGCTGGGCCTCAAGCGCCCGGACTACACCCGAGCTGAAGCCCACGGCCAGCCGTCCCTTGGCGAGGACGGCTTTGGCAGCGGCGACTGGGCACTCCAGGCGGATGCTGCCCATGCCGCCGCGGCCGGGCCTGATGCCCCGGCCTTGCACCGCTGCGACGCTGCAGCCCCCTATGGCCGCGACCGCCGCCACCACCTCCTCTTTGGTGACCGTATCGTCAAGATCGGTCACCTCCAAGGCCGCCGACTTTACTGGCCTCGCCACCTTGGCCACGTCCGCAATGACCTCTTTAAGTTTGGCCGCAAAGAGGTCCGCGTTTTTGCCACCCTCCGCCCCTGGGAACTCAAAAATCCGAGCCCCAGCCTGCGTCCGGCGACAAGACACCTTGCCGATCCCCAATTGGGCGGGATCGGCATTGGCACGCGCCCGCAACAATACGGACGCGTAAGTCTCTCCCAGTTCCGCAGCCTCCGCGGTGAGCGTCACCACGACGGCTGCGGTCTTGGGAGGAACTAGCCTCTTCTTGGCGCCGGCTGGGGGGGAGCTTTTCCCCTTACCCTTCGCCCCGCCCTTGCCAGTCGATTGCGACTGGCTGGGAGGGGTGGTGGCAGGGACGGCAGGGACGGGGGTGGCAGGGACGGCCGTTGCCGCTTTTGTGGCCTTCCCCTTCCCCTTCCCCTTGCCTTTCCCTTTTGCGACCGTCGTCCAGCCCTGTTGGTTGGTCGGGGTGGTGGATGGCAGAAGAGCGTCCTCTGCGGATGCCTCGATCTGCTCGCGCGCCTCACCCTGCCTGCTGTCCGCCGCAAGCGGTGGTCGGTGGCTCACCTCTGGCAAGAGTCGGTCCTCGATCCCTGCGAGGCAGGCTCTCACGAAGGCCCTTTCCTCCCTCACGACCCCGCGGATGATATCCTCGAGGCCGTGATGGAGGGCGGGGCCCTCTGCCGCAGGGATAGGCTCAGCCTGGCTTGGCCGGGCCGTGACCTCAGCCAGCTTGTGATGCAGCTGGCTAACCTCTGACTGCAGGCGATCAATTGTCGCCTGCATCTGCCTGGTCTCGTCGGTGGCCTGGCGCTGCACCAGCTCACCGACGATCCCGAGCATGCTCGCGGCCCGACACTTCAGGGACTTTTGAAATGTCCCCTTGAGGTGAGAGGACTTGGAGGCGACCACCGCAATCCCCTCCTCATCCTCCTGAGCCATCCGCTCGAGCTCGGCCAAAGAGTGGTCGGCGTAGACGACGCGAGACGCACCGTATCCGGACTTGGCCCGGGCGACGCGCGTCCGCTGCTCCCTGGCAGCAACCTCCTCCTCCAGGTCCTGCTGGAGTTGCTCCCTCCGAGCCAAGTCCAGCTGACGTTGGGCGTCCGCAAGGCCCACATCATGGGTGTCCGCAGTCCGCTTTTTGGCCTTAGCCCCCTTTTTCGGCGCCTTCGCCGAACCGGAGGCTGAGGCCGAAGAGCCATCGGAGCCTGCCTTCATGAAGGCCCGCTTCCGAGATCGGGTTTCGACCTCCATCGAACTACTGGCGTCCGACTCGTACGCATTGGACTCATTTGCTGAGTCCGCCGTGTCAAAGAAGCTAGCTGCAGACGGCGCGCGGCTAGCCTCTGACGCTGAAGCGTCCGGGTGGCCCTGAGAAGGGCCTTTGGGTTGGCCCTGAGAAGGGCCTTCGGGTTGGCCCTGACAAGGGCCTTTGGGCTGGCCCTCAGAAGGGCCCTTGGGTTGGCCCTGAGAAGGGCCTTTGGGTTGGCCCTGAGAAGGGCCTTAACCTAACCTAACCTAACCTAACCTAACCTAACCTTTTTTTTTTTTTTTTTTTTTTTTTTTTTTGATCACGCTGGGAAAAAATGCATTACGCATACCCACCCATTGGGGGAATGGGGGGCTATGTGGGACTCCCCGGGCCCCCCAGCCCGGTATACCCACTAAAATAACCCAGCGGCACTCCCGCATCGTCTGAATGGAGGAGGACTGGGAAACCGGCACAGCCTTTACGTCCAGTCCTCCGCCGACGACCGCCCGCCTTTTAGGGCAGGCCCTTCACGCCCCTCCCTCAGTGGAGGGGCCCGGGAACGGCCGCGAGTGCTCGGCCGTTCCCGCCCGCAAGGGTGGTGACTAGTGCAATGCAGGCTAAGGCGGCCCCCACGCCCGTCGCCCGCTAGTCACCACCAGGAGGTGGGAGGAGACGATCGTACGACCGCCCCCTCCCACCCCCTCTCCGCCACCCCCTTTTGCGACTTGGCGTCCTCGCAAAAGGGGAACAACCGCCGCCCAGGACCCCCCACCCCCCAGCATGGAATTCACCACACCGGGAAGCGAGAGGTCCCGCCCGGCATCTCCTCAGGGCACGGCGCAGCTACGCCCCCGCTGGGCACACCTAGACGGTGTGCTGCGCCGTACCCTCCACCGCGCTGGACCTTTACGGTCCCCTCCGTTGCGGCATCTGGCCCGCAAAGGACAGATGCCGCCCTCCGCGTCTGCGCGCCTCCTCCTTCCATCGACTTGTCCCTGCCGACCATCCCACGCCAAAGGAGGGCCGGCAACGACAAGTCAACACCACCTCATGGGCCCACTTCCCGCCCCCGGGCGACGGCCGCCCCCACCCGCAAGAGAGAGAGCCGGGCGCAGAGCCAGGTGCAGAGCGGGCTAAGCCGGATGCAGGTCCGGGCAAAGCAGGGTGCAGAGCTGGTCAGTGCAGGGTGCAGAGCTGGTCAGTGCACTCGGGGAGCTCAAACCGCACGAGCGCCGAGTGCAAAGCCAGGTGCAGAGCGGGCAAAGCCAGGTGCAGAGCGGGCAGAGCCCGGTTGCAGAGCCGGGCAGAGCAGGGTGCAGAGCTGGTCAATGCACCCGGGAGACCCCCCCGCAGGAGTGGGCGGCCCGCCCAGAGGCCCGGAAGTGAGCCCCACCGCAACCTAACCTAACCTAACCTAACCTAACCTAACCTAACCTAACCTAACCTAACCTTTTTTTTTTTTTTTTTTTTTTTTGATCACGCTGGGAAAAAATGCATTACGCATACCCACCCATTGGGGGGAATGGGCGGGCTATGTGGGACTCCCCGGGCAAGCCCGGTATACCCACTAAAATAACCCAGCGGCACTCCCGCATCGTCTGTGTGGAGGAGGGCTGGGAAACCGGCACAGCCTTTACGTCCAGCCCTCCGCCGACGACCGCCCGCCTTTGTGGCAGGCCCTTCACGCCCCTCCCTTAGTGGAGGGGCCCGGGAACGACCGCGAGTGCTCGGCCGTTCCCACCCGAGGGTGGTGACTGTGCAATGCAGACGAGAGGCGCCCCCGCGCCTGTCGTCCGCTAGTCACCACCAGGAGGTGGGAGGAGACGGTCGTACAACCGCCTTCTCCCACCCCTTCTCCGCCTGCGGAGCGGCGCAGCGAGAGGGTCATCCTCCCGCGCCCGCTCCGCCGCCTCCTTTTGCGACATGACATCTTCGCAAAAGGAGGCGACCGCCGCCCAGGCCTCCTCACTCCCCAGCATGGAGTTTACCACGCCGGGGAGTGAGAGGTCCTGCCCGACAACTCCTGTCAGGGCACGGCGCAGCTCAGCCCAGGCCGGGCACACCTCGAGGGTGTGCTGCGCCGTGTCCTCCACCGCGCCGCAGTCGTGGCACGCCGGGGTTTCCTCCCTCCGGATCCGGTGCAGGTGCGTTCCGAAACATCCATGTCCGGACAACACCTGCACTAGACGGAACGAGAGGAAACCGTGTCTGCGCTCGAGCCAGCCCTGCAGGACTGGACCGAGCGCATCCAGCGTCCGGCGGCCAAAGGTGGCGGAGGCGAGGTCCTCCGTCCAATGGAGGACGATGGCGTCCCTCGCCTCCCGCCGCCGCACGGCCTGCCGCTCCTCCGCGACGGGGCGCTCGCCTAGCGCCTTTCGCCGAGCCGTCCACTCGTACACTCTGGCGAGCACCCATGCCTCCAACTCCCAGGGAGGGGTGCCCGCCAGAGCGCACGCCGCCGCAAAGCCTACGGACCGATAGGCCCTCGCCACCCGCTGTGCAATGGCCCTTTGGGGCCTGCGGATGGCGGTCGCGTTCTCCCTCCTGTGGAGGGAGTCCGCCCAGATTGGGGCTCCGTACAGGGCCATACTCTTGAGGATGCCGGCATAGAGGCGCCGGCATCGCTCCTTGGGCCCCCCCAGATTCGGGAGGAGCCACGATAGGGCATCGGCGGCCTTCAGCAGGCGCGTCGACAGCCCGCTAAAGTGCGGGCCGAAGCGCCACCTGCTGTCCAGCACTAGGCCCAGATACTTCATCTGGGCCTTCACCTCTATCCTGACGCCCTCCACGACTATGTGGGCGTCAGGTGGGTAGCGCTGCCGAGGCCCGTGGAAGAAAACGGCCTCGGTCTTGTGCAGCGCCACCCTCAATCCCAGCCGGCGGATCCTACCTGCCACTAAGGATCCGCCAGCTGAGGCCAGACAGGCCGCCGCCCTAAAGTCTCTCCCCCGGGCAACGAGCAGAGTGTCATCCGCGTAACAGATGACGCTCGTCCCCCGGAGGAGGGTGCCCCGCAGGAGCCAGTCGAAACCGATGTTCCACAGGGGGGGGCCTAGAACCGACCCCTGTGGAACACCGCACTCCGCGCCGTACCTCCTGATCCTGGCCGTCTTGTCTACCAGGAGGACCTCTCGGTCCTCCAGGTAGCTGGCCAGGATCGCCCTCAGATATTGGGGCACTCCGTGGAATCGGAGTGCCTCCAATATGGTCGAGTGGGGGACGGAGTTGAAGGCGTTTGCAATGTCGAACGACACCGCCAACACTCCGTCCCCCGACTCGACCGCCTCCTGCACCTGGCCCTTCAGCAGGGCCAGGGCGTCGACCGTCGAACGCCCATTTCGAAAGCCGAACTGGGCGTCCGACAGGTCAGGTCCCACCCCCCGCAGGTGGCTGTTCAGCCGGTCGGCGACTATCCCCTCGAACATTTTACCGACCTCATCCAAAAGTACGATGGGCCGGTATGCCGAGGGGGAGTCCACCGGGCGTCCCTCTTTACGGAGGAGGCACAGCTGCCCCTCCCGCCACAGTTTCGGGAACCTCCCAGCCGCAAAGCACGCGCTGAAGAGGTCCCGAAACCTGTCCTGCATCTGAGAGGCAGCTATCGCCGCCACCCGTGCAGGGACGCCGTCCGGCCCAGGGGCCGTTTTCTTCGCGCGGAGGCGAAGAATCCCGTCCCGGATCTCGTCCTCCGTCACCGGTGGGATCTCCGCCTCCGGCGGAGCCCCTTCCTGCGGGGGGTCCATTGCTGGTGGGGTGAAGTCGGTCCTGCGCGGAAACAGGGCCCGAACCACCCCATCCAGCAATGCCGGCTCGAGGGTCTCCGACAGGGGGGGACCGTAGGGCCGCAGCTGGCTCCGCGCCAGCTTGTACGGTCTCCCGTACGGATCCCTGTCGAGACCCTCCAACATCTCGGCCCGAGCCGAGTCTTTGGCGGCGCACATTGCCGTCTTGAGGACCGCCTTTGCCTCTAGGTAAGAGGCGTAGAGGCGGTCCTCCCCGGCCTGAGAGCGGCTCGTGCGCCGCCGGCTCCGAGTGAAGGCCCTCCTGGCCTCCACGCAGGCCGCCCGGAGTCCCGCTATCTCCTCCGTCCACCAGTAGACGGCGCGACGGGGAGGCGGCCGGCGGGACCGAGGCATGCTCGAGTTGCACACCTCGGTCAGGGACCCTCGGAGCTGGACCGCCGCGGCGTCAACGTCCGGGGCCGCCTGCACAGGGGGCGAGAGCCAGTCCTGGAGGAACGCTGCCTCCTGGGCTGCCTCTCGGTCCAGGCGGGTGAGAGCCCACCGCGGGAAGGGAGATTGGCCCGAGCGGGCCGTTCCCCCCCGCGGGCCCTGGGTGGAGATGTCGAACCGCACGTAACGGTGGTCCGACATGGTCTCCACCATCTCCACCCGCCAGTTCACGACGCGGGCGGCTAGCACGGGGGTGGCGAACGATACGTCCACCACTGATCCTCCCCGCTGCCGCACACACGTGTGAACATCCCCCCTGTTCAGGAGGGACACACCGCACGAAGCCGCCCAAAATTCGGCGGCGCGTCCCCGGACGTTGCACGAGGCTGCCGGGTTGCCCCAAGCCGCTGACTTGGCGTTCAGGTCGCCCATCACGGCGACCTGGCGTGGCGCCGCCCTCCCGACGACTGCCGTTAGGACTTCGAGAAAATCCTCGAAGTCCCTTAGAGGGCGGTTTGGGGAGAAATAGACCCCGACCAGGGCTATGTCTCCCCACGCGGCGGCCACGTATCCCGGTCCCCTCTCTAAAAGCGAGAGGGGAGGGGAGTCCGTGGCAGGCCGCGACACCAAAGCCACCGAGCCGTCCCGATCGCCCAGCCAACGGCCAGGTATCGAGTACGGCTCGGCGACCACCGCCAGGTCCACCAACCACTCGGCCATGGTCTGCATAAGCAGGTCCTGGGCCGCTCGGCAGTGGTTGGTGTTCGCCTGGAGGATGCGATGTTCGACTCTAGACATTATTTAGTCGGACATCGCACCCTCCACCTCAGCCAGGCCAGCGGCTGCCGTAGTCCCAGACTCTGGGACGGCGGCTGTGACAGCGGCAGGCCGGATCGTTGCCTGCTTAGCTTTGCCCCTCTTGGGGGGAGGACTACAATTCCTCCCCTTTGTGACGTGGCCTGCCGGGCGGCCACTGGCGGCACACACCGCACAGTGCGGCGTGGCGGCCTTGCAGGAGGCGGCTTTATGGCCCTCCTTGCCGCAGCGGTAGCAAGTGTCCGTCCTGTCGACGCTGGACGGACACAGAGCCCGGGTGTGTCCGATGCCGAAGCACCGATAACAACGCAGAGGCTGGGCCTCAAGTGCCCGGACCACACCCGAGCTGAAGCCCACGGCCAGCCGTCCCTTGGCGAGGACGGCTTTGGCAGCGGCGACTGGGCACTCCAGACGGATGCTGCCCATGCCGCCGCGGCCGGGCCTGATGCCCCGGCCTTGCACCGCTGCGACGCTGCAGCCCCCTATGGCCGCGACCGCCGCCACCACCTCCTCTTTGGTGACCGTATCGTCAAGATCGGTCACCTCCAAGGCCGCCGACTTTACTGGCCTCGCCACCTTGGCCACGTCCGCAATGACCTCTTTAAGTTTGGCCGCAAAGAGGTCCGCGTTTTTGCCACCCTCCGCCCCTGGGAACTCAAAAATCCGAGCCCCAGCCTGCGTCCGGCGACAAGACACCTTGCCGATCCCCAATTGGGCGGGATCGGCATTGGCACGCGCCCGCAACAATACGGACGCGTACGTCTCTCCCAGTTCCGCAGCCTCCGCGGTGAGCGTCACCACGACGGCTGCGGTCTTGGGAGGAACGAGCCTCTTCTTGGCGCCGGCTGGGGGGGAGCTTTTCCCCTTACCCTTCGCCCCGCCCTTGCCAGTCGATTGCGACTGGCTGGGAGGGGTGGTGGCGGCGGTGGCGGGGACGGCAGGGACGGGGGTGGCAGGGACGGCCGTTGCCGCTTTTGTGGCCTTCCCCTTCCCCTTCCCCTTGCCCTTGCCCTTGCCGACTACCTTCGTCCAGCCCTGCTGGTTGGTCGGGGTGGTGGATGGCAGAAGAGCGTCCTCCGCGGATGCCTCCCTCTGCTCGGGCGCCTCACCCTGCCTGCTGTCCGCCGCAAGCGGTGGTCGGTGGCTCACTTCCGGCAAGAGCCGGTCCTCGATCCCCGCGAGGCAGGCTCTCACGAAGGCCCTTTCCTCCCTCACGACCCCGCGGATGATATCCTCGAGGCCGTGATGGAGGGCGGGGCCCTCTGCCACAGGGATAGGCTCAGCCTGGGTTGGCCGGGCCGTGGCATCAGCCAGCTTCCGGTGCAGCTGGCTGACCTCTGACTGCAGGCGATCAATTGTCGCCTGCATCTGCCTGGTCTCGTCGGTGGCCTGGCGCTGCACCAGCTCACCGACGATCCCGAGCATGCTCGCGGCCCGACACTTCAGGGACTTTTGAAATGTCCCCTTCAGGTGAGAGGACTTGGAGGCGACCACCGCAATCCCCTCCTCATCCTCCTGAGCCATACGCTCGAGCTCGGCCAACGAGTGGTCGGCGTAGACGACCCGAGACGCACCGTATCCGGACTTGGCCCGGGCGACGCGCGTCCGCTGCTCCCTGGCAGCAACCTCCTCCTCCAGGTCCTGCTGGAGTTGCTCCCGCCGAGCCAAGTCCAGCTGACGTTGGGCGTCCGCAAGGCCCACGTCGTGGGTGATCGCCACCGACTTTTTGGCCTTAGCCTTCTTTTTCGGCTCCTTCGCCGAACCGGAGGCTGAGGCCGAAGAGCCATCGGAGCCTGCCTTCAAGAAAGCCCGCTTCCGAGATCGGGTTTGGACCTCCATCGAACTGCTGGCGTCCGACTCGTACGCGTTGGACTCATTCTCTGAGCCCGCCGTGTCAAAGAAGCTAGCCGCAGACGGCGCGCGGCTAGCCTCTGACGCTGAAGCGTCGGGGTGGCCCTGAGAAGGGCCTTTGGGTTGGCCCTGAGAAGGGCCTTGGGGTTGGCCCTGAGAAGGGCCTTGGGGTTGGCCCTGACAAGGGCCTTTAGGCTGGCCCTCAGAAGGGCCCTTGGGTTGGCCCTGAGAAGGGCCTTTGGGTTGGCCCTGAGAAGGGCCTTTTTTGCTGAAGTGCCCGAAGGCATCCCGCAATGGTTTCGACATATTAAAATTCAAAGCAATGATCGCAATTCCGCAAGAGAGATAGGATAGTCACGATCGCACAGCACACTTTAGCCGCACCCAGTCTGCCACTCCGTTACGGTGGTCAGAGCTGGGGCGTTGCCCGGGGGAAACGAACGAGGACGTATGCGCTGTGGGGGATCCCCCAACCTAACCTAACCTAACCTAACCTTTTTTTTTTTTTTTTTTTTTTGATCTCGCTGGGAAAAAATGCATTACGCATACCCACCCATTGGGGGAATGGGGGGCTATGTGGGACTCCCCGGGCCCCCCAGCCCGGTATACCCACTAAAATAACCCAGCGGCACTCCCGCATCGTCTGAATGGAGGAGGACTGGGAAACCGGCACAGCCTTTACGTCCAGTCCTCCGCCGACGACCGCCCGCCTTTTAGGGCAGGCCCTTCACGCCCCTCCCTCAGTGGAGGGGCCCGGGAACGGCCGCGAGTGCTCGGCCGTTCCCGCCCGCAAGGGTGGTGACTAGTGCAATGCAGGCTAAGGCGGCCCCCACGCCCGTCGCCCGCTAGTCACCACCAGGAGGTGGGAGGAAACGATCGTACGACCGCCCCCTCCCACCCCCTCTCCGCCACCCCCTTTTGCGACTTGGCGTCCTCGCAAAAGGGGAACAACTGCCGCCCAGGACCCCCCACCCCCCAGCATGGAATTCACCACACCGGGAAGCGAGAGGTCCCGCCCGACATCTCCTCAGGGCACGGCGCAGCTACGCCCCCGCTGGGCACACCTAGACGGTGTGCTGCGCCGTACCCTCCACCGCGCTGGACCTTTACGGTCCCCTCCGTTGCGGCATCTGGCCCGCAAAGGACAGATGCCGCCCGCCTTCCATCGACTTGTCCCTGCCGACCATCCCACGCCAAAGGAGGGCCGGCAACGACAAGTCATCACCACCTACCTACCTACCCAACCTAACTTAATCTACCTACCCAAACTAACCTACCCAACCTAGCCCCCCTATGTCGCATCTGGAGTGTCCCCTGCTAATCAGGGGAACACCCAGAGCGACATCCCTCCCCTGTCAGGTATTCGCCACCGCCAACAAGAACCCACGAATGGGAAGTTATTGACGGTGCCCGGGGTGCACCAGCCCAGCGGGTTGCTCTTCCCCCCGGACGTATCCGAAAGAGACCAGCAACCAACTAGGCCAACGTGGAGGTTACCTGACCCGCACCCCAACCTAACCTAACCTAACCTAACCTAACCTAACCTAACCTAACCTAACCTAACCTAACCTAACCTAACCTAACCTAACCTTTTTTTTTTTTTTTTTTTTTTTTTTTTTTTTTTTTTTTTTTTTTTTTTTTTTTTTTTTTTGATCACGCTGGGAAAAAATGCATTACGCATACCCACCCATTGGGGGAATGGGGGGCTATGTGGGACTCCCCGGGCAAGCCCGGTATACCCACTAAAATAACCCAGCGGCACTCCCGCATCGTCTGTGTGGAGGAGGACTGGGAAACCGGCACAGCCTTTACGTCCAGTCCTCCGCCGACGACCGCCCGCCTTTTAGGGCAGGCCCTTCACGCCCCTCCAATGGAGGGGCCCGGGAATGACCGCGAGTGCTCGGCCATTCCCGCCCGCAAGGGTGGTGACTAGTGCAATGCAGGCTAAGGCGGCCCCCACGCCCGTCGCCCGCTAGTCACCACCAGGAGGTGGGAGGAAACGATCGTACGACCGCCCCCTTCCACCCCCTCTCCGCCACCCCCTTTTGCGACTTGGCGTCCTCGCAAAAGGGGGACATCCGCCGCCCAGGACCCCCCACCCCCCAGCATGGAATTCACCACACCGGGAAGCGAGAGGTCCCGCCCGACATCTCCTCAGGGCACGGCGCAGCTACGCCCCCGCTGGGCACACCTAGACGGTGTGCTGCGCCGTACCCTCCACCGCGCTGGACCTTACGGTCCCCACCGTTGCGGCATCTGGCCCGCGAAGGTCAGATGCCGCCCTCCGCGTCTGCGGCGGCGCGTCGAGACCGACGCTCCGCCGCCTCCTCCTTCCATCGACTTGTCCCTGCCGACCATCCCACGCCAAACGAGGGCCGGCAACGACAAGTCAACACCACCTCGTGGGCCCACTTCCCGCCCTCGGGCGTCGGCCGCCCCCACCCGCAAGAGAGAGAGCCGGGCGCAGAGCCAGGTGCAGAGCGGGCTAAGCCGGATGCAGGTCCGGGCAAAGCAGGGTGCAGAGCTGGTCAGTGCAGGGTGCAGAGCTGGTCAGTGCACTCGGGGAGCTCAAACCGCACGAGCGCCGAGTGCAAAGCCAGGTGCAGAGCGGGCAAAGCCAGGTGCAGAGCGGGCAGAGCCCGGTTGCAGAGCCGGGCAGAGCAGGGTGCAGAGCTGGTCAATGCACCCGGGAGACCCCCCCGCAGGAGTGGGCGGCCCGCCCAGAGGCCCGGAAGTGAGCCCCACCGCAAACCTACCTAACCTACCCAAAACCTACCTACCCAACCTAGCCCCACCCCTATGTCGCGTCTGGAGTGTCCCCTGCTAATCAGGGGAACACCCAGAGCGACATCCCCCCCCTGTCAGGTATTCGCCACCGCCAACAAGAACCCACGAATGGGAAGTTATTGACGGTGCCCGGGGTGCACCAGCCCAGCGGGTTGCTCTTCCCCCCGGACGTATCCGAAAGAGACCAGCAACCAACTAGGCCAACGTGGAGGTTACCTGACCCGCACCCCAACCTAACCTAACCTAACCTTTTTTTTTTTTTTTTTTTTGATCACGCTGGGAAAAAATGCATTACGCATACCCACCCATTGGGGGAATGGGGGGGCTATGTGGGACTCCCCGGGCCCCCCAGCCCGGTATACCCACTAAAATAACCCAGCGGCACTCCCGCATCGTCTGAATGGAGGAGGACTGGGAATCCGGCACAGCCTTTACGTCCAGTCCCCCGCCGACGACCGCCCGCCTTTTAGGGCAGGCCCTTCACGCCCCTCCGTTGGAGGGGCCCGGGAATGACCGCGAGTGCTCGGCCATTCCCGCCCGCAAGGGTGGTGACTAGTGCAATGCAGGCTAAGGCGGCCCCCACGCCCGTCGCCCGCTAGTCACCACCAGGAGGTGGGAGGAAACGATCGTATGACCGCCCCCTTCCACCCCCTCTCCGCCACCCCCTTCTGCGACTTGGCGTCCTCGCAAAAGGGGGACATCCGCCGCCCAGGACCCCCCACCCCCCACCATGGAATTCACCACACCGGGAAGCGAGAGTTCCCGCCCGACATCTCCTCAGGGCACGGCGCAGCTACGCCCCCGCTGGGCACACCTAGACGGTGTGCTGCGCCGTACCCTCCACCGCGCTGGACCTTACGGTCCCCACCGTTGCGGCATCTGGCCCGCTAAGATCAGATGCCGCCCTCCGCGTCTGCGGCGGCGCGTCGAGACCGACGCTCCGCCGCCTCCTCCTTCCATCGACTTGTCCCTGCCGACCATCCCACGCCAAAGGAGGGCCGGCAACGACAAGTCAACACCACCTCGTGGGCCCACTTCCCGCCTCCGGGCGGCGGCCGCCCCCACCCGCAAGAGAGAGAGCCGGGCGCAGAGCCAGGTGCAGAGCGGGCTAAGCCGGATGCAGGTCCGGGCAAAGCAGGGTGCAGAGCTGGTCAGTGCAGGGTGCAGAGCTGGTCAGTGCACTCGGGGAGCTCAAACCGCACGAGCGCCGAGTGCAAAGCCAGGTGCAGAGCGGGCAAAGCCAGGTGCAGAGCGGGCAGAGCCCGGTTGCAGAGCCGGGCAGAGCAGGGTGCAGAGCTGGTCAATGCACCCGGCAGACCCCCCCGCAGGAGTGGGCGGCCCGCCCAGAGGCCCGGAAGTGAGCCCCACCGCAAACCTACCTAACCTACCCAAAACCTACCTACCCAACCTAGCCCCACCCCTATGTCGCGTCTGGAGTGTCCCCTGCTAATCAGGGGAACACCCAGAGCGACATCCCCCCCCCGTCAGGTATTCGCCACCGCCAACAAGAACCCACGAATGGGAAGTTATTGACGGTGCCCGGGGTGCACCAGCCCAGCGGGTTGCTCTTCCCCCCGGACGTATCCGAAAGAGACCAGCAACCAACTAGGCCAACGTGGAGGTTACCTGACCCGCACCCCAACCTAACCTAACCTAACCTAACCTAACCTAACCTAACCTAACCTTTTTTTTTTTTTTTTTTTTTTTTGATCACGCTGGGAAAAAATGCATTACGCATACCCGCCCATTGGAGGAATGGGGGGGCTATGTGGGACTCCCCGGGCAAGCCCGGTATACCCACTAAAATAACCCAGCGGCACTCCCGCATCGTCTGTGTGGAGGAGGACTGGGAAACTGGCACAGCCTTTACGTCCAGTCCTCCGCCGACGACCGCCCGCCTTTACGGCAGGCCCTTCACGCCCCTCCCTTAGTGGAGGGGCCCGGGAACGACCGCGAGTGCTCGGCCGTTCCCGCCCAACGAGGGTGGTGACTAGTGCAATGCGAGCGAGAGGCGCCCCCGCGCCTGTCGCCCGCTAGTCACCACCAGGAGGTGGGAGAAGACGATCGTACAACCGCCTTCTCCCACCCCTTCTCCGCCTGCGGAGCGGTGGCGCGAGAGGATCGTCCTCCCGCGCACGCTCCGCCGCCTCCTTTTGCGACATAACTTGCTCGCAAAAGGAGGCAACTGCCGCCCAGGCCTCCTCACTCCCCAGCATGGAGTTGACCACGCCGGGAAGTGAGAGGTCCCACCCGATCACACTATTCAGGGCACGGCGCAGCTCTGCCCAGGCTGGGCACACCTCGAGGGTGTGCTGCGCCGTGTCCTCCGCCGCACCGCAGTCGTGGCACGCTGGGGTTTCCTCCCTCCGGATCCGGTGCAGGTGCGTTCCGAAACAACCATGTCCGGACAACACCTGCACTAGACGGAACGAAAGGAAACCATGTGGGCGCTCGAGCCAGCCCTGCAGGACTGGACCGAGCGCATCCAGCGTCCGGCGGCCAAAGGCGGCGGAGGCGAGGTCCTCCGTCCAATGGACGACGATAGCGTCCCTCGCCTCCCGCCGCACGGCCTCCCGCTCTTCCGCGGCGGGGCGCTCCCCGAGCGCCTTCCGCCGCGCCGTCCACTCGTACACTCTGGCAAGCACCCATGCCTCCAACTCCCAGGGAGGGGTGCCGGCCAGAGCGCACGCCGCCGAGAAACCCACTGAGCGGTAGGCCCTCGCCACCCGCTGTGCAATGGCCCTTTGCGGCCTGCGGATGGCGGTTGCATTCTCCCTCCTGTGGAGGGAGTCCGCCCAGATGGGTGCCCCATAGAGCGCCATGCTCTTGAGGATGCCGGCATAGAGGCGCCGGCATCGATCCTTTGGTCCCCCCAGGTTTGGAAGGAGCCATGAGAGGGCGTCCGCGGCTTTCAGCAGGCGCGTCGACAGCCCGCTGAAGTGCGGGCCGAAGCGCCACCTGCTGTCTAGCACGAGGCCCAGATACTTCATCTGGGCCCCGACCCCTATCCGGACGCCCTCCACGACGATGTGGGCGTCGGGAGGGCAGCGCTGCCGAGGCCCGTGAAAGAACACGGCCTCGGTCTTGTTCAGCGCTACCCTCAATCCTAGCTGGCGGATCCTACCTGCCACTAAGGATCCGCCAGCCGAGGCCAGACAGGCCGCCTCTCCAAAGTCCCTCCCCCGGGCAGTTAGGAGAGTGTCATCCGCATAGCAGATGACACTCGTGCCCGTGAGGAGGGTGCCCCGCAGGAGCCAATCATAACCGATGTTCCACAGGGGAGGGCCTAGAACCGACCCCTGCGGAACACCGGACTCTGCGCCGTAGCGCCTGATCCTGGCCGTCTTGTCTACAAGGAGGACCTCTCGGTCCTCCAAGTAGCTGGCCAGGATCGCCCGCAGATATTGGGGCACTCCGTGGTACCGGAGTGCCTCCAATATGGTCGAGTGGGGCACGGAGTTGAAGGCGTTGGCGATGTCAAACGACACCGCCAACACTCCGTCCCCAGCCTCGACCGCCTCCTTCACTTGGCCCCTGAGTAGGGCCAACGCGTCGACTGTCGAACGCCCCCGTCGGAAACCGAACTGGGCGTCCGACAGGTCTGGCCCTACCTCCCGCAAATGGCTATTTAGCCGGGTGGCGATGATCCCCTCGAACAATTTACCGACCTCATCGAGCAGAACGATGGGCCGGTATGCCGAGGGGGAGTCCACCGGGCGTCCCTCCTTCCGAAGGAGGCACAATTGGCCCTCCTTCCACTGTTTCGGGAACCTCCCAGCCGTAAGACACGCGCTGAAGAGGTCCCGAAACCTACCCTCCATGAGGGACGCCGCAATGGCCACCACCCGTGCGGGGACGCCGTCCGGTCCAGGGGCCGTCTTCTTCGCGCGGAGGGACAGAACCCCCGCGCGAAATTCCTCCTCAGATACCGGAGGGACCTCTTCCTCCGGCGAAGCCACCACCCCCCCCAGTGGGGGGTTCATCGTTTGTGGGGTGAAGTCGGTCCTGCGCGGAAACAGGGACCGGACCACCCCATCCAGCAACGCCGGCTCCAGGGTCTCCGTAAGTGGGGGACCAAAGGGGCGCAGTTGGTTTCGCGCCGCCTTATATGGCCTCCCATACGGATCCCTGTCGAGGCCCTCCAGCATCTCGGCCCTCGCCGAGTCCTTGGCAGCGCACATAGCCGACTTGAGGACCGCCTTTGCCTCTAGGTAAGAGGCGTAGAGGCGGTCCTCCCCGGCCTGAGATCGGGTAGTGCGCCGCCGGCTCCGCGTGTATGCCCTCTTGGCCGCCACGCAGGCGGCCCGGAGCCCCGCCAGCTCCTCCGTCCACCAATACACGGCGCGACGGGGAGGCGGACGGCGTGACCGAGGCATGCTGGAGTTGCACACCTCGGTCAGTGACCCGCGGAGCTGGACCGCTGCGGCGTCAACGTCCAGGGCCCGCACAGGGGGCGAGAGCCAGTCCTGGAGGAACGCCGCCTCCTGGGCTGCCTCCCGGTCCAGGCGGGTGAGAGCCCACCGCGGGAAGGGAGATTGGCCCGAGCGGGCCATTCCCCCCCGCGAGCCCTGGGTGGAGATGTCGAACCGCACATAACGGTGGTCCGACAGAGTCTCCACCATCTCCACCCGCCAGTTCACAACGCGGTCGGCCAGCACGGGGGTGGCAAACGAGACGTCAACCACTGACCCTCCCCGCTGCCGCACACACGTGTGAACATCCCCCCTGTTTAGGAGGGACACACCGCACGAAGCCGCCCATAATTCGGTGGCGTGTCCCCGGACGTTGCATGAGGCGGCCGGGTTGCCCCATGCCGCCGACTTGGCGTTAAGGTCACCCAACACGGCGACCTGGCGTGGTGCCGCCCTCCCGACGACTGCCGTAAGGACCTCGAGAAAGTTCTCGAAGTCCCTAAGAGGGCGGTTTGGGGAGAAATAGACCCCGACCAGGGCTATGTCTCCCCACGCGGCGGCCACGTATCCCGGTCCCCTCTCTAAAAGCGAGAGGGGAGGGGAGTCCGTGGTGGGCCGCGACACCAACGCCACCAAGCCGTCCCGATCACCCAGCCAACGGCCAGGTACCGAGTACGGCTCGGCGACCACCGCCACGTCCACCAACCACTCAGCCACGGTCTGCATCAGCAGATCCTGAGCCGCTCTGCAGTGGTTGGTGTTCGCCTGGAGGATGCGATGTTCGACTCTATGCATTAATCGGACATCGCACCCCCTTCCTCAACAGCCGCCGTGGTCGTGGTCCCAGCCTCTGGAACGGCGGTGGCAGTGACAGGCCGGGTCGGCGCCTGCACTTTGCCCTTCTTGAGGGGAGGACTGCAGTTCCTCCCCTTCATAATGTGGCCCGCAGGGCGGCCACTGGCGGCACACACCGCGCAATGCGAGGTGGCGGCCTTGCAGGAGGCGATTTTGTGCCCCTCCTTGCCGCAGCGGTAGCAGCTGTCCGTCCTGTCTATGTTGGACGGACAGAGTGCCCGGGTGTGTCCGGTGCCAAAGCACCTAAAACACCTTAGTGGCTGAGCCACTAGTGCCCGGACTGCACCCGAGCTAAAGCCGACGTGTAGCCGTCCTTTGTCAAGGACGGCTTTGGCAGCGGCGACTGGGCACTCCAAGCGAATGGTGCCCATGCCGCCGCGGCCGGGCCTGATGTCCCGGCCTCGCACCGCTGCGACGCTGCAGCCCCCCATAGCTGCGACCGCCGCCACCACCTCCTCCTTGGTGACGGTGTCATCGAGGTCCGTCACCTCGATGGCCACCGTCTTCACGGGCCTGGCCACCTTGGCCGCATCCGCAATGACCTCTTGCAGCTTTGCTGCAAAGAGGTCCGCATTCTTGCTGCCCTCTGACCCCGGGAACTCGAATATTCGAGCCCCGGCCTGAGTCCGCCGGCAAGAGACCTTGCCGATCCCCAGCTGGTTGGGATCGGCATTGGCACGCGCCCGCAACAATACGGACGCGTACGTCTCTCCGCGTTCCGCAGCCTCCGCGGTGAGCGTCACCACGACGGCTGCGGTCTTTGGAGGAACAAGGTTCCTCCTGGTGCCGGCGGTTTTGGCTGAGAGAGCAGCGCTGGCGGCCTTGGGTGGCCCTTTCCCTTTTCCTTTCCCTTTGCCAGTCGTATGCGACTGGCTGGGAGGTTTGGTGGCAGGAACGGCTGGGGGGGAGCTATTTCCCTTCCCCTTCCGCTTCCCCTTGCCAGTCGACTGCGACTGACTGGGAGGGGTGGTAGTGGGGACGGCAGGGACGGCCGCTGCCGCCTTTGTGGCCTTACCCTTCCCTTTCCCCCCGCCAACGACCTTCGTCCAGCCTTGCTGGTTGGTCGGGGTGGTGGCAGGCAGGAGAGGGTCCTCCTCCCTCTGCGAGGTCGGCCCCGGCTCACCCCTTCTCTTATCCGCCGCAAGAGGCAGCCGGTAGCTTTTTTCCGGCAGCAGCCGGTCCTCTATGCCTGCTAGGCAGGCTCGGACGAAGTCCCGCTCCTCACCAACGACCCTGCGGATGATATCCTCAAGGTTGGAGGAGGCGGGGCCCTCTGCCGCAGGTCTCGGCTGCTCAGCCTGGGTTGGCCGGGCCGTGGCTTCAGCCAGCTTTTGGTGCAGCTGGCTGACCTCCGCCTGCAGGCGATCGACTCGCACCTGCAGCTGCCGAGCTTCATCGGAGGCCTTTCGCTGCACCAGCTCCCGAACAATGCCGCGCATGCTCAATGCCCGGCATTTAAGGGACTTTTGAAAAGTCCCCTTTAAATGGGAGGACTTAGAGGCGACTACTACAATCTCCTCTTCGTCCTCCTCAGCCATCCGCTCCAGCTCGGCCAGCGAGTGGTCCGCGTATAGAACGCGGGTCGAGCCATACCCGGACTTGGCCCGGGCGAGTTGCGCCTGTTGCTCTTTGGCAGCAACCCGCTCCTCCAGCTCTTGCTGGAGCTGCTCCCGCCGAGTCAGGTCCAACTGGTGTTGGGCGCCTGCCAAACCCACATCGTGGGTGTCCGCTGCCGTCTTCTTGGCCTTTGGCTTCTTCTTCGGCTCCTTCGCCGAACCCGAGGAGCCGTCGGACACTTCCTTTAGGAAGGCCCGCTTTCGCGACTGCGAACGAGAGCCTTCCTCTACCTCCATCGAGCTGGCTACCGACACAACGGATTCGTTGTCAGACTCCGACTCGAACTCGTTTGACCTTCCTCCGTAGAAGGTCCGCCCTTCCTCTGCTGACGCTGAAGCGTCACGTTGGCCCTGAGAATGGCCTTTGGGTTGGCCCTGAGAAGGGCCTTTTTTGACAAAATGCCCGAGGGCATCCCGCCTTGGTTTTACCATAATAAAAAATTAAAATGATAAAATATAATAAAACAAATTCTCCGCAAGATCGCACTTTCCGCACAAGATAAAATGATAGTAACGATCGCACAGCGCACTTTAGCCGCACCCAGTCTGCCACTCCGTTACGGTGGTCAGAACTGGGGCGTTGCCCGGGGGAAACGAACGAGGACGTATGCACTGTGAGGGGATCCCCCAACCTAACCTTTTTTTTTTTTTTTTTTTTTTTTTTTGATCACGCTGGGAAAAAATGCATTACGCATACCCACCCATTGGGGGAATGGGGGGGCTATGTGGGACTCCCCGGGCAAGCCCGGTATACCCACTAAAATAACCCAGCGGCACTCCCGCATCGTCTGAATGGAGGAGGACTGGGAATCCGGCACAGCCTTTACGTCCAGTCCTCCGCCGACGACCGCCCGCCTTTTAGGGCAGGCCCTTCACGCCCCTCCAATGGAGGGGCCCGGGAATGACCGCGAGTGCTCGGCCATTCCCGCCCGCAAGGGTGGTGACTAGTGCAATGCAGGCTAAGGCGGCCCCCACGCCCGTCGCCCGCTAGTCACCACCAGGAGGTGGGAGGAAACGATCGTACGACCGCCCCCTTCCACCCCCTCTCCGCCACCCCCTTTTGCGACCTGGCGTCCTCGCAAAAGGGGGACATCCGCCGCCCAGGACCCCTCACCCCCCAGCATGGAATTCACCACACCGGGAAGCGAGAGGTCCCGCCCGACATCTCCTCAGGGCACGGCGCAGCTACGCCCCCGCTGGGCACACCTAGACGGTGTGCTGCGCCGTACCCCCCACCGCGCTGGACCTTACGGTCCCCACCGTTGCGGCATCTGGCCCGCGAAGGTCAGATGCCGCCCTCCGCCTCCTCCTTCCATCGACTTGTCCCTGCCGACCATCCCACGCCAAAGGAGGGCCGGCAACGACAAGTCAACACCACCTCGTGGGCCCACTTCCCGCCCCCGGGCGTCGGCCGCCCCCACCCGCAAGAGAGAGAGCCGGGCGCAGAGCCAGGTGCAGAGCGGGCTAAGCCGGATGCAGGTCCGGGCAAAGCAGGGTGCAGAGCTGGTCAGTGCAGGGTGCAGAGCTGGTCAGTGCACTCGGGGAGCTCAAACCGCACGAGCGCCGAGTGCAAAGCCAGGTGCAGAGCGGGCAAAGCCAGGTGCAGAGCGGGCAGAGCCCGGTTGCAGAGCCGGGCAGAGCAGGGTGCAGAGCTGGTCAATGCACCCGGGTGACCCCCCCGCAGGAGTGGGCGGCCCGCCCAGAGGCCCGGAAGTGAGCCCCACCGCAAACCTACCTAAACTACCCAAAACCTACCTACCCAACCTAGCCCCACCCCTATGTCGCGTCTGGAGTGTCCCCTGCTAATCAGGGGAACACCCAGAGCGACATCCCCCCCCTGTCAGGTATTCGCCACCGCCAACAAGAACCCACGAATGGGAAGTTATTGACGGTGCCCGGGGCGCACCAGCCCAGCGGGTTGCTCTTCCCCCCGGACGTATCCGAAAGGGACCAGCAACCAACTAGGCCAACGTGGAGGTTACCTGACCCGCACCCCCCCCCAACCTAACCTAACCTTTTTTTTTTTTTTTTTTTTTTGATCTCGCTGGGAAAAAATGCATTACGCATACCCGCCCATTGGGGGAATGGGGGGGCTATGTGGGACTCCCCGGGCAAGCCCGGTATACCCACTAAAATAACCCAGCGGCACTCCCGCATCGTCTGTGTGGAGGAGGACTGGGAAACTGGCACAGCCTTTACGTCCAGTCCTCCGCCGACGACCGCCCGCCTTTACGGCAGGCCCTTCACGCCCCTCCCTTAGTGGAGGGGCCCGGGAACGACCGCGAGTGCTCGGCCGTTCCCGCCCGCGGGTGGTGACTGTGCAATGCAGACGAGAGGCGCCCCCGCGCCTGTCGTCCGCTAGTCACCACCAGGA
The DNA here is from genome assembly GCA_964057195.1 of Orthosia cruda. Lineage (NCBI taxonomy): Eukaryota > Metazoa > Arthropoda > Insecta > Lepidoptera > Noctuidae > Orthosia > Orthosia cruda. The sequence continues at coordinate 44,404 of CAXKVB010000145.1, read as the reverse complement.
GGTGGGAGGAGACGGTCGTACAACCGCCTTCTCCCACCCCTTCTCCGCCTGCGGAGCGGCGGCGCGAGAGGGTCATCCTCCCGCGCGCGCTCCGCCGCCTCCTTTTGCGACATCACGGCCTCGCAAAAGGAGGCAACCGCCGCCCAGGCCTCCTCACTCCCCAGCATGGAGTTGACCACACTGGGAAGTGAGAGGTCCTGCCCAATCTCGCTGTTCAGGGCACGGCGCAGCTCTGCCCAGGCTGGGCACACCTCGAGGGTGTGCTGCGCCGTGTCCTCTGCCGCGCCGCAGTCGTGGCACGCCGGGGTTTCCTCCCTCCGGATCCGGTGCAGGTGCGTTCCGAAACAACCATGTCCGGACAACACCTGCACTAGACGGAACGAGAGGAAACCATGTCCGCGCTCGAGCCAGCCCTGCAGGACTGGACCGAGCGCATCCAGCGTCCGGCGGCCAAAGGTGGCGGAGGCGAGGTCCTCCGTCCAATGGAGGACGATGGCGTCCCTCGCCTCCCGCCGCACTGCCTCCCGCTCTTCCGCGGCGGGGCGCTCCCCGAGCGCCTTCCGCCGCGCTGTCCACTCGTACACTCTGGCGAGCACCCAAGCCTCCAACTCCCAAGGAGGTGTGCCCGCCAGAGCGCACGCCGCCGCAAAGCCCACGGACCGGTAGGCCCTCGCCACCCGCTGTGCAATGGCCCTTTGGGGCCTGCGGATGGCGGTCGCGTTCTCCCTCCTCTGGAGGGCGTCCGCCCATATGGGGGCCCCGTACAGGGCCATACTCTTCAAGATGCCGGCATAGAGGCGCCGGCATCGGTCCTTTGGCCCCCCCAGATTCGGGAGGAGCCATGAGAGGGCGTCCGCGGCTTTCAGCAGGCGCGTCGACAGCCCGCTAAAGTGCGGGCCGAAGCGCCACCTGCTGTCAAGCACGAGGCCCAGATACTTCATCTGGGCCCCGACCCCTATCCGGACGCCCTCCACGACGATGTGGGCGTCAGGAGGGCAGCGCTGCCGAGGCCCGTGAAAGAACACGGCCTCGGTCTTATTCAGCGCCACCCTCAATCCTAGATGGCGGATCCTCCCCGCGACCAAGGATCCGCCGGCCGAGGCCAAACCAGCCGCCTCCCTAAAGTCCCTCCCCCGGGCAACGAGGAGAGTGTCATCCGCGTAACAGATGACACTCGTGCCCTGGAGGAGGGTGCCCCTCAACAACCAATCGAAACCGATGTTCCACAGGGGAGGGCCTAGAACCGACCCCTGCGGAACACCGGTCTCCGCGCCGTAGCGCCTGATCCTGGCCATCTTGTCTACCAAGAGGACCTCTCGGTCCTCCAGGTAGCTGGCCAGGATCGCCCGCAGATATTGAGGCACTCCGTGGTACCGGAGTGCCTCCAATATCGTCGAGTGGGGCACGGAGTTGAAGGCGTTGGCGATGTCGAACGACACCGCCAACACTCCGCCCCCCGACTCGACCGCCTCCTGCACCTGGCCCTTCAGCAGGGCCAAGGCGTCGACCGTCGAACGCCCATGTCGAAAGCCGAACTGGGCGTCCGACAGGTCAGGTCCCACCCCCCGCAGGTGGCTGTTCAGGCGGTCGGCGACTATCCCCTCGAACATTTTACCGACCTCATCCAAAAGAACGATGGGCCGGTATGCCGAGGGGGAGTCCACCGGACGTCCCTCTTTACGGAGGAGGCACAGCTGCCCCTCCCGCCACAGTTTCGGGAACCTCCCAGCCGCAAAGCACGCGCTGAAGAGGTCCCGAAACCTGTCCTGCATCTGAGAGGCAGCTATTGCCGCCACCCGTGCAGGGACGCCGTCCGGCCCTGGGGCCGTTTTCTTCGCGCGGAGGCGAAGAATCCCGTCCCGGATCTCGTCCTCCGTCACCGGTGGGATCTCCGCCTCCGGCGGAGCCGCTTCCTGCGGGGGGTCCATCACTGGTGGGGTGAAGTTTGTCCTTCGCGGGAACAGAACCCGGACCACCCCATCCAGCAATGCCGGCTCGAGGGTCTCCGACAGGGGGGGACCGTAGGGCCGCAGCTGGCTCCGCGCCAGCTTGTACGGTCTCCCGTATGGATCCCTGTCGAGACCCTCCAACATCTCGGCCCGAGCCGAGTCTTTGGCGGCGCACATTGCCGTCTTGAGGACCGCCTTTGCCTCTAGGTAAGAGGCGTAGAGGCGGTCCTCCCCGGCCTGAGATCGGCTGGTGCGCCGCCGGCTCCGCGTGTAGGCCCTCCTGGCCTCCACGCAGGCCGCCCGGAGTCCCGCTATCTCCTCCGTCCACCAGTAAACGGCGCGACGGGGAGGCGGCCGGCGAGACCGAGGCATGCTCGAGTTGCACACCTCGGTCAGGGACCCTCGGAGCTGGACTGCCGCGGCGTCAACGTCCGTGGCCTCCACAGGGGGCGAGAGCCAGTCCTGGAGGAACGCCGCCTCCTGGGCTGCCTCCCGGTCCAGGCGGGTGAGAGCCCACCGCGGGAAGGGAGATTGGCCCGAGCGGGCCGTTCCCCCCCGCGGGCCCTGGGTGGAGATGTCGAACCGCACGTAACGGTGGTCCGACATGGTCTCCACCATCTCCACCCGCCAGTTCACGACGCGGGCGGCTAGCACGGGGGTGGCGAACGATACGTCCACCACTGATCCTCCCCGCTGCCGCACACACGTGTGAACATCCCCCCTGTTCAGGAGGGACACACCGCACGAAGCCGCCCAAAATTCGGCGGCGCGTCCCCGGACGTTGCACGAGGCCGCCGGGTTGCCCCAAGCCGCTGCCTTGGCGTTCAGGTCGCCCAACACGGCGACCTGGCGTGGCGCCGCCCTCCCGACGACTGCCGTTAGGACTTCGAGAAAATACTCGAAGTCCCTTAGAGGGCGGTTTGGGGAGAAATAGACCCCGACCAGGGCTATGTCTCCCCACGCGGCGGCCACGTATCCCGGTCCCCTCTCTAAAAGCGAGAGGGGAGGGGAGTCCGTGGCAGGCCGCGACACCAATGCCACCGAGCCGTCCCGATCGCCCAGCCAACGGCCAGGTATCGAGTACGGCTCGGCGACCACCGCCAGGTCCACCAACCACTCGGCCATGGTCTGCATCAGCAGATCCTGCGCCGCTCGGCAGTGGTTGGTGTTCGCCTGGAGGATGCGATGTTCGACTCTATGCATCAAGAGACATCGCACCCTCCTCCTCAGCCAGGCCGGCAGCCACTGTAGTCCCAGCCTCTGGAACGGTAGCGGTGGTAGCGGCAGGCCGGATCAGCGCCTGCGCTTTGCCCCTCTTTGGGGGAGGACAGCAGTTCCTCCCCTTGGTGACGTGGCCCGCCGGGCGGCCACTGGCGGCACACACCGCGCAGTGCGGCTTGGCGGCCTTGCAGGAGGCGGCCTTATGGCCCTCCTTGCCGCAGCGGTAGCATGTGTCCGTCCTGTCGACGCTGGACGGACACAGAGCCCGGGTGTGTCCGATGCCGAAGCACCGATAACAACGCAGAGGCTGGGCCTTTGTGTGGACGGCGGACCCCCCGGCCCTCCGCCCACGGTCCCCGGCGTTACGGCGGCATCAGGACCGCGTAGACCCGTCGCCGTCTTCCGCGTCTGCGGCGGCGCATCGGGGCCGAGTCACTCGTCCCGCTGCGGAAACAGAGTGCCCACCACCTCATCGAGGAACGCCACCTCCACGCTAGACGTGACGGGAGGTGCCCAGGGCCGCAGCTTTTTTCGGACCGCTTTATAAGGCCTGCCCCAGGGGTCACCGTCGAGGGTCCGCAGCCAGTCCTCCCACGCTGCCTCCTTGGCCCGCGCGATTGCCACCTGGAATGATTCGCGCAGAGCCCTGTAAGCGGCGTAGGAGGCGGCCTCCTCCTGGGCGTCCCGCGTCCGCCTACGTCTGCACCGAGTGTACCGGCGGCGAGCCCTACCACAATCCACTCGCATGCGTCGCAGCTCGTCGCTCCACCAATACACCCGATGCCGAGGAGGGAGAGGTCTCGCCCTGGGCATCGCCGCGTCGCAGATGCGACCCAGCGAGGCCCCGAGGCGCCCTGCCTCCACGTCCACGTCCTGGCCAGCGTCGGGCCCGGACACCCAGTCCTCGACGATGGCGGCCTCTCGGGCAACCTCCCTGTCCAGCCGCCCCAGCACCCACCGTGGACCGCCCCCAACAACGGGGAATCGGGCCGAGCCTTGCGGGCCGGCGGGGAGCGCGGAGACGTCGAACCGGATATACCGATGGTCAGACAGTGTCTCCACGCCCACCACCACCCTCCAATCCCGGACACGGCGCGCCAGGGCGGTCGATGCCAACGTGATGTCGACTATAGACCCGCCCTGTTGCCGCACGCACGTGTCCTCTGACCCCGTGTTGAGGACGGCCAGGCCAATGGAGACCGCCCACTCCTCCAGACACTCACCCCGCGCATCCGTCACCGGGGATCCCCACGCCGTAGATTTGGCGTTGAAATCCCCAGCGACTAGCACGGGGCTAGGGGCGACCTGCCCAACCAGAGCCCCCACCTCCCCGAGCATTTGCTCAAAGTCGGCGAGACTCCGGCTGGGTGGAAAGTACACCCCTATAACTGCAACGCCGCCCACGTCTGCCAGGACGTAGCCCCTACCCCTCGACACATTGTCAATTGGCGGGGCGCCAGCGGCAGCCGGGGCGGCGATGGCCACCAAACCCTCGCGGTCCCCGACCCAGTCGTCCCGTTCGGGGACAAAGTAGGGCTCGGCGACCACGGCCACTTTGATTCCCCACTCTGCCAGGGTCTGGGACAAAAGATCCTGGGCCCGGGCAGAGTGGTTAATATTGGCCTGCAGTATGGGGAGCCCAGACATTTATGAGGCGGTCTCCACTGGCTCCTTCGTTGCTGGGCTAAGGGTAGGCTCTTTGATCCTACCCTTAGTCTTTCCCTTCTTGTTAAGGGCTTTGCCGGCTTTGGCCTGCTTGCCCAGGCAGCCCGCTCCACCGAGAGGGTGCCCCGCCGGTTTGCCGGCTGCTGCGCAGGTGGCGCAGTTGGGCTCTGCCCGGCACTCGCGCGCCCGGTGGCCCGGCTTTCCGCAGCGGAAACAAAGGCCGCTGCGGTCCACCTCTGACGCACACTTGCTGGCGACGTGGCCCAGATTGAGGCACTTGAAGCACCTCAGGGGCCTCGCCGCCAGCAGGGCAACTCTGGCCGCGATCCAGCCCACGCGGAGGCGGCCGGCGCTGACCACGGCCTTGGCGGCGGCCACCGGGCAGCCGAGCCACATCGCGGCCCGGTCGCTAATCACGCCGGGCTTGACGTCGTCGACGTGGCAACCCCCCTGCGCAGCGAAAGCTGCCACCACCTCTGCGGCGGTGACGGAGTCGTCCAGCCCCGACACCATCACGTCCACTCTTTTTGTGGGCCGGGAGACCCTGACCACCTCGGCGCTGAGGACCTCTCTGAGCGCTGCAGCCAGAGAGTCGGCCTTCTCAGCGCCCCCATCCCCGAAGATTTCGAGGATGCGAGCGCCGGTGACCGTCGTCCTGCAGCGCATCTCCTCAATTCCGAGGCTCGCCCTGTCGATGCGAGTCCGGGCCTCCCGTAAGACAGTGGCGTAGCTGGCGCCACGCTCCGCTGCGCCCGGCAGCAGTGTGAGGGTGACTGCTGCCGTTTTCGGCTCACGCAGCCTGGTCACCGCCGCCGCCTTCTTATTTTGCGTGCTTGGGGTGCCTGTCTTCCTCCCGGAACTTTTGGCACCCCGAGCAGCGACCACACTCCACTGCTCAGTCAGTGGGGGTGGTGGGGGGGCGTCCCGCACAGGGCTTGTTTCCCTTACAGGGGCCGGGGCCGTCTTTTTGCCCTTCCCTCTGCCCTTGCCCTTGCCCTTGCCCTTGCCCTTATTTACTTGGGGCTGAGCTGCGGGCGCAGACAGAGGCGCCGGGGGTGTTGGGGCCCTCTCCAGGACTTCGGCCTCGGGTGACTTTGGCGACACTGCCACTGCCGCGGCCTCGTCGCTCTTCGCCTTCCTCCTCTTATCAGCCGCCAGCGGCGGCCGGGATCCCGGATCCGGCAGGAGGCGACATTCGAGCCCTTCGAGTCGTGCATTCAGCATGTTGCTGAACTGCACGACGCTGGCCCGAGATATCTCCTCCATAAGGGCCCGAATCGAGTCGGGCGCTGCCGCCGCCGGTCGGCTGTTGGCTTCCGCCAACTCAGCTGCAAGCCGCCGGTTCTCGGCCTCCAGCAGTGCCACCTCTTCGGAGACCGTGCGGGCCCTTATGCCCACAGCGGCCTCCTTAATGATGGCGGCCGCGTCCTTGAGAGTCTTTTGGCTCGTCCCCTTAAGATTCTTGGACTTTGTCGCCACCGACTCCACGACCCTCGCAGCCTCCACCACCAGGTGGTTCAGCGCCGCCAGAGACTGCGCCGTATCCTCACCTGGCGTTGGCGGGTTGAGGCCGCTGCGGCAGGCGTGGCGAGACTCTCTCAGGGTCTTCGCCAAGCCCTCCACGTACTCCTCGACCTCAAGCCGGAGCTCCTCCTCTTTAGCCGCATTGAGGCGTTCCCGGGCTGCGGCTAGGCCCACGTATTGGCCCGTGGTGGGCGGTCGGCCTCGCCCGCGCTTAGATTTATGCGCCACCCCCTTGGGCGGCGACAACAGCGGGTCCTCTGCCTCCTCTTGCCCAGCCGGCCTTTTGCGCCAACGGCGCGTCTCCTCCTTCTCACTTCCGGACTCGACCGTCATCAGGCTGTCCTGACTGACGTCCGAGTCTCCGGAGGACTCCGAGAGAGAGAGACGCACGACGTTGACGCGAAGCTCTCTCTGAGCCACTGTCGCCAGCACCTTCTCACTCTCATTCTCGACTATTTTCTTCTCCTCCTCCTTTCCTTCCTCCTGTGTTTTGTTTGTTGTTTGTTTTTTCATAGTAAATCCCACGAGTAGGGCCGATCTAAAAAGCACTGTCGGGTGACGCCCATTCCGGCCAGTGCTAGCTGAATACTGCAACCTAACCTAACCTTTTTTTTTTTTTTTTTTTTGATCACGCTGGGAAAAAATGCATTACGCATACCCACCCATTTGGGGGAATGGACGGGCTATGTGGGACTCCCCGGGCAAGCCCGGTATACCCACTAAAATAACCCAGCGGCACTCCCGCATCGTCTGTGTGGAGGAGGGCTGGGAAACCGGCACAGCCTTTACGTCCAGCCCTCCGCCGACGACCGCCCGCCTTTATGGCAGGCCCTTCACGCCCCTCCCTTAGTGGAGGGGCCCGGGAACGACCGCGAGTGCTCGGCCGTTCCCGCCCGAGGGTGGTGACTGTGCAATGCAGACGAGAGGCGCCCCCGCGCCTGTCGTCCGCTAGTCACCACCAGGAGGAGGTGGGAGGAGACGGTCGTACAACCGCCTTCTCCCACCCCCTCTCCGCCTGCGGAGCGGCGCAGCGAGAGGGTCATCCTCCCGCGCCCGCTCCGCCGCCTCCTTTTGCGACATTACATCCTCGCAAAAGGAGGCGACCGCCGCCCAGGCCTCCTCGCTCCCCAGCATGGAGTTTATCACGCCGGGGAGCGAGAGGTCCTGCCCGACAACTCCTGTCAGGGCACGGCGCAGCTCTGCCCAGGCTGGGCACACCTCGAGGGTGTGCTGCGCCGTGTCCTCCACCGCGCCGCAGTCATGGCACGCCGGGGTTTCCTCCCTCCGGATCCGGTGCAGGTGCGTTCCGAAACATCCATGTCCGGACAACACCTGCACTAGACGGAACGAGAGGAAACCGTGTCTGCGCTCGAGCCAGCCCCGCAGGACTGGACCGAGCGCATCCAGCGTCCGGCGGCCAAAGGCGGCGGAGGCGAGGTCCTCCGTCCAATGGAGGACGATGGCGTCCCTCGCCTCCCGCCGCACGGCCTGCCGCTCCTCCGCGACGGGGCGCTCGCCTAGCGCCTTTCGCCGAGCCGTCCACTCGTACACTCTGGCGAGCACCCATGCCTCCAACTCCCAGGGAGGGGTGCCCGCCAGAGCGCACGCCGCCGCGAAGCCTACGGACCGGTAGGCCCTCGCCACCCGCTGTGCAATGGCCCTTTGGGGCCTGCGGATGGCGGTCGCGTTCTCTCTCCTGTGGAGGGAGTCCGCCCAGATTGGGGCTCCATACAGGGCCATACTCTTGAGGATGCCGGCATAGAGTCGCCGGCATCGCTCTTTGGGCCCCCCCAGATTCGGGAGGAGCCACGATAGGGCATCGGCGGCCTTCAGCAGGCGCGTCGACAGCCCGCTAAAGTGCGGGCCGAAGCGCCACCTGCTGTCCAGCACTAGGCCCAGATACTTCATCTGGGCCTTCACCTCTATCCTGACGCCCTCCACGACTATGTGGGCGTCAGGTGGGTAGCGCTGCCGAGGCCCGTGGAAGAAAACGGCCTCGGTCTTGTGCAGCGCCACCTTCAATCCCAGCCGGCGGATCCTACCTGCCACTAAGGATCCGCCGGCCGAGGCCAGACAGGCCGCCGCCCTAAAGTCCCTCCCCCGGGCAACGAGCAGAGTGTCGTCTGCGTAACAGATGACGCTCGTTCCCCGGAGGAGGGTGCCCCGCAGGAGCCAGTCGAAACCGATGTTCCACAGGGGGGGGCCTAGAACCGACCCCTGTGGAACACCGCACTCCGCGCCGTACCTCCTGATCCTGGCCGTCTTGTCTACCAGGAGGACCTCTCGGTCCTCCAGGTAGCTGGCCAGGATCGCCCTCAGATATTGGGGCACTCCGTGGAATCGGAGTGCCTCCAATATGGTCGAGTGGGGGACGGAGTTGAAGGCGTTTGCAATGTCGAACGACACCGCCAACACTCCGTCCCCCGACTCGACCGCCTCCTGTACCTGGCCCTTCAGCAGGGCCAAGGCGTCGACCGTCGAACGCCCATTTCGAAAGCCGAACTGGGCGTCCGACAGGTCAGGTCCCACCCCCCGCAGGTGGCTGTTCAGCCGGTCGGCGACTATCCCCTCGAACATTTTACCGACCTCATCCAAAAGTACGATGGGCCGGTATGCCGAGGGGGAGTCCACCGGGCGTCCCTCTTTACGGAGGAGGCACAGCTGCCCTTCCCGCCACAGTTTCGGGAACCTCCCAGCCGCAAAGCACGCGCTGAAGAGGTCCCGAAACCTGTCCTGCATCTGAGAGGCAGCTATCGCCGCCACCCGTGCAGGGACGCCGTCTGGCCCGGGGGCCGTTTTCTTCGCGCGGAGGCGAAGAATCCCGTCCCGGATCTCGTCCTCCGTCACCGGTGGGATCTCCGCCTCCGGCGGAGCCCCTTCCTGCGGGGGGTCCATTGCTGGTGGGGTGAAGTCGGTCCTGCGCGGAAACAGGGCCCGAACCACCCCATCCAGCAATGCCGGCTCGAGGGTCTCCGACAGGGGGGGACCGTAGGGCCGCAGCTGGCTCCGCGCCAGCTTGTACGGTCTCCCGTACGGATCCCTGTCGAGACCCTCCAACATCTCGGCCCGAGCCGAGTCTTTGGCGGCGCACATTGCCGTCTTGAGGACCGCCTTTGCCTCTAGGTAAGAGGCGTAGAGGCGGTCCTCCCCGGCCTGAGAGCGGCTCGTGCGCCGCCGGCTCCGAGTGAAGGCCCTCCTGGCCTCCACGCAGGCCGCCCGGAGTCCCGCTATCTCCTCCGTCCACCAGTACACGGCGCGACGGGGAGGCGGCCGGCGGGACCGAGGCATGCTCGAGTTGCACACCTCGGTCAGGGACCCTCGGAGCTGGACCGCCGCGGCGTCAACGTCCGGGGCCGCCTGCACAGGGGGCGAGAGCCAGTCCTGGAGGAACGCCGCCTCCTGGGCTGCCTCTCGGTCCAGGCGGGTGAGAGCCCACCGCGGGAAGGGAGATTGGCCCGAGCGGGCCGTTCCCCCCCGCGGGCCCTGGGTGGAGATGTCGAACCGCACGTAGCGGTGGTCCGACATGGTCTCCACCATCTCCACCCGCCAGTTCACGACGCGGGCGGCTAGCACGGGGGTGGCGAACGATACGTCCACCACTGATCCTCCCCGCTGCCGCACACACGTGTGAACATCCCCCCTGTTCAGGAGGGACACACCGCACGAAGCCGCCCAAAATTCGGCGGCGCGTCCCCGGACGTTGCACGAGGCTGCCGGGTTGCCCCAAGCCGCTGACTTGGCGTTCAGGTCGCCCAACACGGCGACCTGGCGTGGCGCCGCCCTCCCGACGACTGCCGTGAGGACTTCGAGAAAATCCTCGAAGTCCCTTAGAGGGCGGTTTGGGGAGAAATAGACCCCGACCAGGGCTATTTCTCCCCACGCGGCGGCCACGTATCCCGGTCCCCTCTCTAAAAGCGAGAGGGGAGGGGAGTCCGTGGCAGGCCGCGACACCAAAGCCACCGAGCCGTCCCGATCGCCCAGCCAACGGCCAGGTATCGAGTACGGCTCGGCGACCACCGCCAGGTCCACCAACCACTCGGCCATTGTCTGCATCAGCAGGTCCTGGGCCGCTCGGCAGTGGTTGGTGTTCGCCTGGAGGATGCGATGTTCGACTCTAGACATTATTTAGTCGGACATCGCACCCCCCACCTCAGCCAGGCCAGCAGCAGCCGTAGTCCCAGACTCTGGGACGGCGGCGGTGGCAGCGGCAGGCCGGATCGTTGCCTGCTTAGCTTTGCCCCTCTTGGGGGGAGGACTACAATTCCTCCCCTTTGTGACGTGGCCTGCCGGGCGGCCACTGGCGGCACACACCGCACAGTGCGGCGTGGCGGCCTTGCAGGAGGCGGCTTTATGGCCCTCCTTGCCGCAGCGGTAGCAAGTGTCCGTCCTGTCGACGCTGGACGGACACAGAGCCCGGGTGTGTCCGATGCCGAAGCACCGATAACAACGCAGAGGCTGGGCCTCAAGTGCCCGGACCACACCCGAGCTGAAGCCCACGGCCAGCCGTCCCTTGGCGAGGACGGCTTTGGCAGCGGCGACTGGGCACTCCAGACGGATGCTGCCCATGCCGCCGCGGCCGGGCCTGATGCCCCGGCCTTGCACCGCTGCGACGCTGCAGCCCCCTATGGCCGCGACCGCCGCCACCACCTCCTCTTTGGTGACCGTATCGTCAAGATCGGTCACCTCCAAGGCCGCCGACTTTACTGGCCTCGCCACCTTGGCCACGTCCGCAATGACCTCTTTAAGTTTGGCCGCAAAGAGGTCCGCGTTTTTGCCACCCTCCGCCCCTGGGAACTCAAAAATCCGAGCCCCAGCCTGCGTCCGGCGACAAGACACCTTGCCGATCCCCAATTGGGCGGGATCGGCATTGGCACGCGCCCGCAACAATACGGACGCGTACGTCTCTCCCAGTTCCGCAGCCTCCGCGGTGAGCGTCACCACGACGGCTGCGGTCTTGGGAGGAACGAGCCTCTTCTTGGCGCCGGCTGGGGGGGAGCTTTTCCCCTTACCCTTCGCCCCGCCCTTGCCAGTCGATTGCGACTGGCTGGGAGGGGTGGTGGCAGGGACGGCAGGGACGGGGGTGGCAGGGACGGCCGTTGCCGCTTTTGTGGCCTTCCCCTTCCCCTTGCCCTTGCCCCTGCCGACTACCTTCGTCCAGCCCTGCTGGTTGGTCGGGGTGGTGGATGGCAGAAGAGCGTCCTCCGCGGATGCCTCCCTCTGCTCGGGCGCCTCACCCTGCCTGCTGTCCGCCGCAAGCGGTGGTCGGTGGCTCACTTCCGGCAAGAGCCGGTCCTCGATCCCCGCGAGGCAGGCTCTCACGAAGGCCCTTTCCTCCCTCACGACCCCGCGGATGATATCCTCGAGGCCGTGATGGAGGGCGGGGCCCTCTGCCGCAGGGATTGGCTCAGCCTGGGTTGGCCGGGCCGTGACCTCAGCCAGCTTTCGATGCAGCTGGCTGACTTCGGACTGCAGGCGATCAATTGTCGCCTGCATCTGCCGCGTCTCGTCGGTGGCCTGGCGCTGCACCAGCTCACCGACGATCCCGAGCATGCTCGCGGCCCGACTCTTCAGGGACTTTTGAAAAGTGCCCTTGAGGTGGGAGGACTTGGAGGCGACCACCGCGATCCCCTCCTCATCCTCCTGAGCCATCCTCTCGAGCTCGGCCAAAGAGTGGTCGGCGTAGACGACGCGGGACGCACCGTATCCGGACTTGGCCCGGGCGACGCGCGTCCGCTGCTCCCTGGCAGCAACCTCCTCCTCCAGGTCCTGCTGGAGTTGCTCCCGCCGAGCCAAGTCCAGCTGACGTTGGGCGTCCGCAAGGCCCACGTCGTGGGTGACCGCCGCCGACTTTTTGGCCTTAGCCCGCTTTTTCGGCTCCTTCGCCGAACCGGAGGCTGAGGCCGAAGAGCCATCGGAGCCTGCCTTCAAGAAGGCCCGCTTGCGAGATCGGGTTTCGACCTCCATCGAACTGCTGGCGTCCGACTCGTACGCATTGGACTCATTCTCTGAGCCCGCCGTGTCAAAGAAGCTAGCCGCAGACGGCGCGCGGCTAGCCTCTGACGCTGAAGCGTCGGGGTGGCCCTGAGAAGGGCCTTTGGGTTGGCCCTGAGAAGGGCCTTGGGGTTGGCCCTGACAAGGGCCTTTGGGTTGGCCCTCAGAAGGGCCCTTGGGTTGGCCCTGAGAAGGGCCTTTGGGTTGGCCCTGAGAAGGGCCTTTTTTGCTGAAGTGCCCGAAGGCATCCCGCAATGGTTTCGGCATATTAGTTAAAAACAAAGCAATGATCGCAATTCCGCAAGAGAGATAGGATAGTCACGATCGCACAGCACACTTTAGCCGCACCCAGTCTGCCACTCCGTTACGGTGGTCAGAGCTGGGGCGTTGCCCGGGGGAAACGAACGAGGACGTATGCGCTGTGGGGGATCCCCCAACCTAACCTAACCTAACCTAACCTAACCTAACCTAACCTAACCTAACCTAACCTAACCTAACCTAACCTAACCTTTTTTTTTTTTTTTTTTTGATCACCCAGGTAAAATTCCTCACGAATACGCAGTGGGCCGGGGGAACCACTGCGTTATGTGGGGTTTGCACCCACTAAAAACCTGGAGCATTCCTTCATTCGCCTACGGGGCTGCGGGACCCACAAGGCTTGCAACCGCATGCCCCGCTGGCGTCGCTCCGCAACGGAGCCCTTCTTTTCGGGACGGGGCAGAGTCCCAGAATGTTTAGGACCCTGCCCCGTCACATTCCACCTCCAACTGTTTCTCTCCTCCTAGCACCGAGGCGCCCAGGAATGCCAGGGCGTCTCGGCGTCTGGTGCGCGGGACCTTTGTGTGGACGGAGGATCCCCCGATCCTCCGCCCACGGTCCCAGACCTTAGTGCAGCATTCGGCCTGCAAAGGCTTGACGCCGCCTTCCGCGTCTGCGGCGGCGCATCGGGGCCGAGTCGACGTCGTCTTCCCGGCCCCGCTCCGCCGCCTCCTTCTGCGACATCACCTCGTCGCTGAATGTCGCGACCGCCTGCCAAGACCTGTCGCTGTCGACCATCTCTCTGAGAAGGGCCGAGAGCGACAGGTCATTTCCGACTGTCGCGGACAGGGCGGCGCGAGGGACCTCCCAAGCTGGGCACTCCTCGCGCGTATGCTGCGCCGTGTCCGCGACTCCCGCCACACAGTGGTGGCACACGTCCGAGGGCTCCCTTCCTGCCACCTGGTGCAGGTATCTGCCAAAACAACCATGGCCGGTGATCATCTGCGTCAGGTGGAAGGAGAGAGCCCCGTGCCGCCGCTCGAGCCACTCGCGGAGAATGGGCCGAACGGCGGCCGCCACATCTCGACTCACAACCGAATCCTCAAGGCGCACCGCCCACCTCCGCAGGAGAGTGTCACGCGCCTCCTCCCTCCAGCGACGAATCTCCCGCGGATGGGGACGACCACCACTCGCAATCGCCTCCTTCGTTCGCCAGTACGCCGCAGCGAGTACCTCGGCGTCGAGGTCCCACGGCGGCGTACCGGCGAGCACACACGCGCCGACGCACGACACGGTGCGGTACGCCCGGGCCACCCTGAGCGCCATGGCGCGCTGCGGTCTGCGCAGCACTGCCAGGTTTATGTTTGTCATGGCTCCTGCCCATATTGGCGCCCCGTAGAGCGCCATGGAGCGCACCACACCGGTGTAGAGACGTCGGCAGGCTCCACTTGGCCCCCCAACGTTGGGGAGGATCCGCCCCAAGGCCCCGGCGGTGGCCAACAACTTTGGGGCCAACCGCCGGAAGTGCTCTTCGAACTTCCATCGGCCGTCGAGCACGAGCCCCAGATACTTCATGGTAGTACCGACGGCGATGGAAGTTCCTCCGACAATAATCGAGGCTCCCGGCGGCGGCGCATTTCGGGGCCCGTGAAAGAGTAGGGCCTCCGACTTTTCCAGGGCCACCTCGAGCCCCAGGGCGCGGATCCTCCCCACTACCTGTGCCACACCCGCAGTGGCGAGGCGGGCTGCCTCCCTGTAGGTGCTGCCGCGGGCCAGCACGAGGGTATCGTCGGCGTAACACAACACACCGATCCCCCGCAAGGTGGCCCCGCGCAGCACCCAGTCGTAACCGATGTTCCACAGGGGTGGTCCAAGGACAGACCCCTGCGGAACACCGCACGTCATTGCCCGCCTACCTTCGCCGGCCCTCGTCGGGAACACGACGGCTCTGCCGGCAAAGTACTCGGCGATGACCCGCTGGAGGTACTGCGGCACCCCATGGTACCGCAGCGCCGCCCTGACCGTGTCCCAGGGCAGCGTGTTGAACGCGTTGCGGATGTCCAATGACACCGCAAGCAACACGCCCCCCCGGGAGACCTCCTCCTCGGCGAGATCCCTCACCCGCGCAACGGCATCCAGGGTCGACCGACCCCGGCGAAAACCGAACTGCGCGTCGTCCAGATCCGGATCCATGCACTCGGCCAGGCGAGCAGCGAGCACTCGCTCGAAAAGCTTGCTCACCTCGCCGAGCAGCACGATCGGACGGTAGGACGACGGCAGTCCGGCCGGGCGGCCGACTTTCGGCAGTAAAACAAGTTTGCCCGTCTTCCAGGGTCGGGGGAATCGACCCTGCGCCAAACAAGCGGTGAAGAGGGACCTCACCCTCTCTCCTATCTCCTCCAGCGCGACCGCCAGGGCCGCCCCCGGAACGCCGTCCGGGCCTGGGGCGGTCCTCTTCATTTTAAGCCTCGAGACGGCCGCCCCGAACTCCGCCTCCGATACCGGCGGTGCGGGGACGTCTTCCCGGGCAGGTCGCGCATCATTGGGTCGGGCCATCGCCGGAGGCACCCACTCGTCTCTCTGCGGGAAGAGGGCGTCCACCACCTCTCCCAGCAGACCCTCGTCCACGCTGGACGTGACTGGGGGGGCCCAGGGCCGCAGCTTTTTGCGGACCGCCTTGTACGGCCTGCCCCACGGGTCTCCGTCAAGGGTCCGCAGCCACTCCTCCCACGCCGCCTCCTTGGCCCGCGCGATTGCCACTTGGAACGACTCGCGCAGAGCCCTGTAAGCGGCGTAGGAGGCGGCCTCCTCCTGGGCGTCCCGGGTCCGCCTACGCCTGCACCGAGTGTATTGGCGGCGAGCCCTACCGCACTCGATTCGCATACGGCGAAGCTCGTCGCTCCACCAATACACCCGATGCCGAGGAGGGAGGGGTCTAGCCCTGGGCATCGCCGCGTCGCAGATGCGGCCCAGCGAGGCCCCTAGGCGCCCCGCCTCCTCGTCCACGTCCTGGCTTATGTCGGACCCGGACACCCAGTCCTCGATAACTGCGGCCTCTCTAGCGACCTCTTTGTCGAGCAGCCCCAGCACCCAGCGCGGACCGCCCCCCCCAACAGGGGGTCGGGTCGGGCCCCGCGGGCCGGTGGGGAGCGCGGAGACATCGAATCGGATGTAACGGTGGTCCGACAGTGTCTCCACGCCCACCACCACCCTCCAATCCCGGACACGGCGCGCCAGGGCGGTCGATGCCAGTGTAATGTCGACTATCGACCCGCCCTGTTGCCGCACGCACGTGTCCTCCGACCCCGTGTTGAGGACGGCCAGGCCCATGGCGACCGCCCACTCCTCCAGGCACTCACCCCGCGCATCCGTCACCGAGGATCCCCACGCCGCAGATTTGGCGTTGAAATCCCCGGCGACTAGCACGGGGCTAGGGGCGGACTGCCCAACCAAAGATCCCACCTCGACGAGCATCTGCTCAAAGTCGGCGAGACCCCGGTTGGGAGAACAGTACACCCCTATTACTATGACGTCGCCCACGGCCGCCAGTACGTGCCCCCCACCCCTCGACACACGTTCGATGGGCGGGGCGCCAGCGGCAGCCGGGGCGGCGATGGCCACCAAGCCGTCCCGGTCCCCGACCCAGTCATCCCGGGCGGGGACAAAGTAGGGCTCGGCGACCACCGCTATTTGTATTCCCCACTCTGCCAGGCTCTGGGACAATAGATCCTGGGCCCTGGCAGAGTGGTTAATATTTGCCTGCAATATTGCTAAACTAGGCATTTATGGGGCGGTTTCCATGGGCCCCTCCTCTATAGTTGCCGGGATAGGGGCGGACTCGCCGCTGCCCCCCTCAGCACTGGTCGCTTTCCTTTTTGTGGTTTTTGGGGCTTTGCCCACGCAGCCCACTCCGCCGAGAGGGTGCCCCGCCGGCTTGCCCGCTGCCGCACAGGTGGCGCAGTTGGGCTCGGCCCGGCACTCTCGCGCCCGGTGGCCCGGCTTTCCGCAGCGAAAGCAGAGGCCGCTGCGGTCCACCTCCGAAACACACCTGCTGGCGACGTGGCCCAGGTTGAGGCACCTGAAGCACCGAAGGGGCCTCGCCTCCAGCAGGGTGACCCTGGCCGTTATCCATCCAACTTTAAGCCTTTTTGCGCCGACCACCGTCTTGGCGGCGGCCACCGGGCAGCCGAGCCACATCGTTGCACGGTCGCCGATCACCCCGGGTCTTATGTCGTCGGCGTTGCACCCTCCCTGTGCTGCAAAAGCCGCCACCACCTCTGCGGCTGTGACGGAATCGTCCAAGCCCGCTACAAGGACGTCCACCCTTTTTGTGGGGCGGGAGACCCTGACCGCGTCTGCACTGAGGACCTCCCTTAGCTTTGTAGCCAGGGAGTCGGCCTTCTCAGCGCCCCCATCCCCGAAGATTTCCAGGATGCGGGCGCCGGTGACCGTGGTCCTACAGCGCATTTCGTCGATGCCCAGACTCGCCATATCGACGCGAGTCCGGGCCTCCCGCAAGACAGTGGCGTAGCTGGCGCCACGCTCCGCCGCGCCCGGCAGCAGTGTGAGGGTAACTGCTGCCGTTTTTGGCTCCCGTAACTTTGTCACCGCCGCTGCCTTTTGCGTGCTCTGGGTGCCCGTCTTCTTCCCGGAGCTTTTCGCACCCCGAGCAGCGACCACGCTCCACTGTTCCGTCAGAGGGGGCGGTGGGGGGGCGTCCTGAACCGGGCTAGGGTCCCTTACAGGGGCCGGCGCCGTCTTCTTCCCCTTTCCTTTGCCCTTGCCCTTTCCCTTAGTGGATTGGGGCTGAGCTGCGGGCGCAGACAGAGGCGCCGGGGGTGTTGTAACCTTCGCTAAGGCAGGGGCCTTTGCCCCCGCACCTGACTGCCGCGGCTGTGACACTGCCACTGCCACTGCCGCGGCCTCATCTTCCGCCACTTGTCTGTCAGCCGCCAGCGGCGGCCGCAACTTCGGGTCCGGCAGGAGGCGACACTCGAGCCCCTCGAGTCGCGCATTCAGCATATTGCTGAACTGCACGACACTGGCCCGAGACATCGCCTCCACCATCTCACGGATCGCGTCTGAGTCCACCGCCGCTGCCGCCGGCCGGCTGTTGGCCTCCGCCAGCTGCTCCGACAGCCGCCTATTTTCGGCCACCAATTGCGTCATTTCTTCGGATACAGTTCGGGCCCTTATACCCACCGCGGCCTCCTTAATGATAGAGGCCGCATCCTTCAATGTCTTTATACTGGTGCCTTTTAACTTCTTTGACGTGGTGGCCACCTTTTCAACGAGTTTTGCAGCCTCTAGCAGCAAAAGATTTAGTGCCGCTAGAGACTGCGCCGTGTCCTCCTCCTGTGTTGGCTGGCTGAGGCCGCTGAGGCAGGCGTGCCGGGATTCCCGCAACGTTTTGGCCATGCCCTCTATGCCCATTTCAGCTTCGAGCTGGAGCTCCTCCTCCTTGGCTTTCGTGAGGCGTTCTTTGGCCGCAGCAAGGCCCACATATTCGCCCGTGGTGGGCGGGCGGCCTCTCCCCCTCTTCGATTTGTGTGCCGCTCCTTTGGGTGGTGACATCGACTGCTCTTCGTCTTCTTCGCCAGCTGGCCTTTTGAGCCAACGGCGGCGAGCCTCTTCGGTTTCACTTAGCTGGCTAGCTTCCTCCTTTTCGCTTCCTGACGCGCATGTCAGCAAGCTGGTGTCCGAGTCTCCGGATGTGTCGGAGAGACGCACCACGGCGACTTGAAGATCTTCTTCCAAAGTCGCCGTCTCCTTCTTTTTTTCCACCTTCTTTCTTTCATCTTTTTTGGTTGTTTTTTTAAATTCAATATCCATTTTTGTTCCCACGATTATGAGACGAAATAGGGAAGCACTGTCGGGTGACGCTCATTCCGTGCCAGTGCAGCTAGATACTGTAGAGGTCGCCAGGTATCTACAGGTTTTTACGACTTCGCTGTCGGATTTTAAAGAGTTTTCCTTCTCGCGGGCCGGCCAATTAAGGCAAGCCCTCCGGTCCACGGCACATCCCGTACCCCATACCACCAACGATGGGGGTCTTTGGGAGTATGCCGTGGGCTCCGGGATTCAAGGGGAGCTGGTGTGAACTCCCCTTTTGGAGGCTACCTGTTTTCAGGCAACCCCCAACTCCTCTCCACGTCCGCCTAGCCTACCTACCCAACCTAACTAAACTACCTACCCAAACAAACCTACCCAACCTAACTTATCCCCACCCACCCAGTCCCCAATGTCGCATCTGGTGTGTCCTCTGCTAATCAGAGGAACACCCAGAGCGACATCCCCCCCCTGTCAGGTATTCGCCACCGCCAACAAGAACCCACGAATGGGAAGTTATTGACGGTGCCCGGGGCGCACCAGCCCAGCGGGTTGTTCTTCTCCCCGGACGTGTCCGAAAGAGACCAGCAACCAACTTGGCCAACGTGGAGGTTACCTGACCCGCACCCCAACCTAACCTAACCTAACCTTTTTTTTTTTTTTTTTTTTTGTTTACCCAGGAAAATTCCTTACGAATACGCAGTGGTCCGGGGGAACCACTGCGTTATGTGGGGTTCGCACCCACTAAAAACCTGGAGTATACCGTCTCTCGCCTACGGGGCTGCGGGACCCACGTGGCTAGCAACCGCGTGCCCCGCTAGCGTCGCTCCGTAACAGAGCCCTTCTCTTTGGGACGGGGCAGAGTCCCAGATTGTCTGAGACCCTGCCCCGTCACATTCCACCTCCAACTGTCTCCTCCTAGCACCGAGGCGCCCCGGTATACCTGGGCGTCTCAGTGCACGGGACCTTTGTGTGGACGGCGGACCCCCCGGTCCTCCGCCCACGGTCCCCGGCGTTACGGCGGCATCTGGCCCGCGTAGGCCCGACGTCGCCTGCCGCGTCTGCGGCGGCGCATCGGGGCCGAGTCGACATCGTCTTCCCGGTCCCGCTCCGCCTCCTCCTTCCTCGTCATCACGTCGTCGCAGAATGCTGCGACCGCCTGCCAAGACCTGTCGCTGTCGACCATCTCCCTTAGGAGGGCCGGCAGCGACAGGTCGTTTCCGACTGTCGCGGACAAGGCGGCACGAGGGACCGCCCAAGCCGGGCACTCCTCGCGCGTATGCTGCGCCGTGTCCGCGACTCCCGCCACACAGTGGTGGCACACGTCCGAGGGCTCCCTCCTTGCCACCTGGTGCAGGTATCTGCCAAAGCAACCATGCCCGGTGACCATCTGCGTCAGGTGGAAGGAGAGAGCCCCGTGCCGCCGCTCGAGCCACTCGCGGAGAATGGGCCGAACGGCGGCCGCCACTTCTCGGCTCACGACCGACTCCTCAAGGCGGTCCGCCCACCTCCGCAGGAGAATGTCGCGCGCCTCTTCCCTCCAGCGACGAATCTCCCGCGGATGGGGACGGCCGCCATCCGCAACCACCTCTTTTGTTCGCCAATACGCCGCGGCGAGCACCTCAGCGTCGAGGTCCCACGGCGGCGTACCGGCGAGCACACACGCGCCGACGCACGACACGGTGCGGTACGCCCGGGCCACCCTGAGCGCCATGGCGCGCTGCGGTCTTAGCAGCGCTGCCTGATTCCGGCTGCTCATGGCTCTTGCCCATATTGGCGCCCCGTAGAGCGCCATGGAGCGCACCACACCGGTGTAGAGGCGTCGGCAAACCCCACCTGGCCCCCCAACATTTGGGAGGATCCGCCCCAAGGCCCCAGCGGTGGCCAACAACTTTGGAGCCAACCGCCGGAAGTGCTCCTCGAACTTCCATCGGCCGTCAAGCACGAGCCCCAGGTACTTCATGGAAGTACCGACGGCGATGGAAGTTCCTCCCACAATAATGGAGGCCTCCGGCGGAGGCCCGTTTCGAGGCCCGTGAAAGAGGAGGGCCTCGGACTTTTCCAGAGCCACCTCGAGCCCAAGGGCACGGATCCTCCCCACGACCTGAGCCACACCCGCCGTGGCGAGAATGGATGCCTCCCTGTAGGTGCTGCCGCGGGCCAGCACGAGGGTATCGTCGGCGTAACAAATTACACCGACCCCCCGCAAGGTAGCACCGCGCAGCACCCAGTCGTAGCCAATGTTCCACAGGGGCGGGCCGAGGACCGACCCCTGTGGAACACCGCACGACATTTGCCTCCTCCCTTCGCCGGCCCTCGTCGGGTAAACGACGGCCCTGCCGGCGAAGTAGTCGGCGACGACCCGCTGGAGATACTGCGGCACCCCATGGTACCGCAGCGCCGCCCTTATCGTTTCCCAGGGTAGCGTGTTGAATGCATTGCGGATGTCTAATGACACCGCAAGCAACACGCCGCCCTGGGAGACCGCCTCCTCGGCGAGGTCCCTCACCCGCGCAACGGCATCCAGGGTCGACCGACCCCGGCGGAAACCGAACTGCGCGTCGTCCAAATCCGGATCCATGCACTCGGCCAGGCGAGCGGCGAGCACGCGCTCAAAGAGCTTGCTCACCTCGTCGAGTAGCACGATCGGACGGTAGGACGACGGCGTTCCGGCCGGGCGCCCTGCCTTGGGCAGCAGGACGAGCTTGCCCGTCTTCCACTGCTGCGGGAAACGACCCTGCACCACACACGCGGTGAAGAGGGACCTCACCCTCTCCTCAATCTCCTCCAGCGCGACCGCCAGGGCCGTCCCCGGAACGCCGTCCGGGCCCGGGGCGGTCCTCTTCCTCTTTAGTCTGAGGACGGCCGCCCCGAATTCGGCCTCCGATACCGGCGGTGCGGGGATATCGTCCCCTGCCGGTCGCGGGTCGTGTCGGGCCATCGCCGGAGGCACCCACTCGTCCCGCTGCGGGAACAGAGTGCCCACCACCTCATCGAGGAACGCCACCTCCACGCTAGACGTGACGGGAGGTGCCCAGGGCCGCAGCTTATTTCGGACCGCTTTATAAGGCCTGCCCCAGGGGTCACCGTCGAGGGTCCGCAGCCAGTCCTCCCACGCCGCCTCCTTGGCCCGCGCGATTGCAACCTGGAATGATTCGCGCAGAGCCCTGTAAGCGGCGTAGGAGGCGGCCTCCTCCTGGGCGTCCCGGGTCCGCCTACGTCTGCACCGAGTGTACTGGCGGCGAGCCCTACCACAATCCACTCGCATGCGTCGCAGCTCGTCGCTCCACCAATACACCCGATGCCGAGGAGGGAGAGGTCTCGCCCTGGGCATCGCCGCGTCGCAGATGCGACCCAGCGAGGCCCCGAGGCGCCCCGCCTCCACGTCCACGTCCTGGCCAGCGTCGGGCCCGGACACCCAGTCCTCGACGATGGCGGCCTCTCGGGCAACCTCCCTGTCCAGCCGCCCCAGCACCCACCGCGGACCGCCCCCAACAACGGGGAATCGGGCCGAGCCTTGCGGGCCGGCGGGGAGCGCGGCGACGTCGAACCGGATATACCGATGGTCCGACAGTGTCTCCACGCCCACCACCACCCCCCAATCCCGGACACGGCGCGCCAGGGCGGTCGATGCCAACGTGATGTCGACTATAGACCCGCCCTGTTGCCGCACGCACGTGTCCTCTGACCCCGTGTTGAGGACGGTCAGGCCAATGGAGACCGCCCACTCCTCCAGACATTCACCCCGCGCATCCGTCACCGGGGATCCCCACGCCGTAGATTTGGCGTTGAAATCCCCAGCGACTAGCACGGGGCTAGGGGCGACCTGCCCAACCAGAGCCCCCACCTCCCCGAGCATTTGCTCAAAGTCGGCGAGACCCCGGCTGGGCGGAAAGTACACCCCTATAACTGCAACGCCGCCCACGTCTGCCAGGACGTAGCCCCTACCCCTCGACACGTTGTCAATGGGCGGGGCGCCAGCGGCAGCCGGGGCGGCGATGGCCACCAAACCCTCGCGGTCCCCGACCCAGTCGTCCCGTTCGGGGACGAAGTAGGGCTCGGCGACCACTGCCACTTTGATTCCCCACTCTGCCAAGGTCTGGGACAAAAGATCCTGGGCCCGGGCAGAGTGGTTAATATTGGCCTGCAGTATGGGGAGTCCAGACATTTATGCGGCGGTCTCCACTGGCTCCTCTGTTGCTGGGCTAAGGGTAGGCTCCTTGTCCTTACCCTTAGTCTTCCCTTTCTTTTTCCCGGCTTTGCCGGCTTTGGCCTGCTTGCCGTCGCCCAGGCAGCCCGCTCCACCGAGAGGGTGCCCCGCCGGTTTGCCGGCTGCTGCGCAGGTGGCGCAGTTGGGCTCTGCCCGGCACTCGCGCGCCCGGTGGCCCGGCTTTCCGCAGCGGAAACAAAGACCGCTGCGGTCCACCTCTGACGCACACCTGCTGGCGACGTGGCCCAAATTGAGGCACTTGAAGCACCTCAGGGGCCTCGCCGCCAGCAGGGCAACTCTGGCCGTGATCCAGCCCACCCTGAGGCGGCCGGCGCTGACCACGGCCTTGGCGGCGGCCACCGGGCAGCCGAGCCACATCGCGGCCCGGTCGCTAATCACGCCGGGCTTGACGTCGTCGGCGTGGCACCCCCCTTGCGCAGCGAAAGCCGCCACCACCTCTGCGGCGGTGACGGAGTCGTCGAGCCCCGACACTATTACATCCACTCTCTTTGTGGGCCGGGAGACCCTGACCACCTCTGCGCTGAGGACCTCTCTGAGCGCTGCAGCCAGAGAGTCGGCCTTTTCAGCGCCCCCATCCCCGAAGATTTCGAGGATGCGAGCGCCTGTGACCGTCGTCCTGCAGCGCATCTCCTCTATCCCTAGACTCGCCCTGTCTATGCGAGTCCGGGCCTCCCGTAACACAGTGGCGTAGCTGGCGCCACGCTCCGCCGCGCCCGGCAGCAGTGTGAGGGTGACTGCTGCCGTTTTCGGCTCACGCAGCTTGGTCACCGCCGCCGCCTTCTTATTTTGCGTGCTTGGGGTGCCTGTCTTCCTCCCGGAACTTTTGGCACCCCGAGCAGCGACCACGCTCCACTGCTCAGTAAGTGGGGGCGGTGGGGGTGCATCCCGCAAAGGGCTTGGGTCCCTTACAGGGGCCGGGGCCGTCTTTTTGCCTCTGCCCTTGCCCTTGCCCTTGCCCTTGTTTACTTGGGGCTGAGCTGCGGGCGCAGACAGAGGCGCCGGGGGTGTTGGGGCTCTCTCCGGGGCTCCGGACTCGGGTGACATTGGCCCAGGGGCCGAGGCCTCCGATCCCGAAGGTCGCGACTGCGACACTGCCACTGCCGCGGCCTCGTCGCTCTTCGCCTTCCTCCTCTTATCAGCCGCCAGCGGCGGCCGGGATCCCGGATCCGGTAGGAGGCGACACTCGAGCCCTTCGAGTCGTGCATTCAGCATGTTGCTGAACTGCACGACGCTGGCCCGAGAAATCTCCTCCATCATCGCTCGGATCGATTCGGGCGCTGCCGCCGCCGGTCGGCTGTTAGCTTCCGCCAACTCAGCTGAGAGCCGCTGGTTCTCCGCCTCCAGCAGCGCCACCTCCTCGGAGACTGTGCGGGCTCTTATGCCCACAGCGGCCTCCTTAATGATGGCCGCCGCATCCTTCAAAGTTTTCTGGCTTGTCCCTTTGAGGTTCTTGGATTTGGCGGCCACCGACTCCACGACCCTCGCAGCCTCCACCACCAGGTGGTTCAGCGCCGCCAGAGATTGCGCCGTATCCTCACCCGGTGTTGGCGGGTTGAGGCCGCTGCGGCAGGCGTGGCGAGACTCTCTCAGGGTCTTCGCCAAGCCCTCCACGTACTCCTCGACCTCAAGCCGGAGCTCCTCCTCTTTAGCCGCATTCAGGCGTTCCCGGGCTGCGGCTAGGCCCACGTACTGGCCCGTGGTGGGCGGTCGGCCTCGCCCGCGCTTGGATTTATGCGCCACCCCCTTGGGCGGCGACAAAAGCGGGTCCTCTGCCTCCTCTTGCCCAGCCGGCCTTTTGCGCCAACGGCGCGTCTCCTCCTTCTCACTTCCGGACTCGACCGTCATCAGGCTGTCCTGACTGACGTCCGAGTCTCCGGAGGACTCCGAGAGAGAGAGACGCTCGACGTTGACGCGAAGTTCCCGTCGAGGCTCTATCGCTTGCACCTTCTCACTCTCCACTACTTTCTTCTCCTCCTCCTTTCCCTCCTCCTTTGTTTGGTTTTGTGTTAATATTTGTTTTTTCATAATTGTACCCACGAGTATAGGCCGATCTAAAAAACACTGTCGGGTGACGCCCATTCCGGCCAGTGCTAGCTGAATACTGCAGAGGTCGCCTGGTATCTGCAGGTTTTTACGACTTCGCTGTCGGGTTTATTGTAGGGTTTTCCATCCCGCGGGCCGGCCAATTAAGGCAAGCCCTCCGCTCCGCCGCGCCGCCTACCCCAAACGCCAAGATGGGGGTCGTTGGCTGGTCGCGTGGGCTTCGGAATACCAGAAGCTGGCGAGACTCCCTTCCTGGTGGCTACCTGTTTTCAGGCAACCACCCTCCCTCTCCACATCCACCTAGCCTACCTACCCAACCTATCTTAAACTACCTACCCAAACAAGCCTATAACCCAACCTAACGTATCCCCGTCGCATCTGGATCGTCCTCTGCTAATCAGAGGAACACCCAGAGCGACTTCCCCCCCCCTGTCAGGTATTCGCCACCGCCAACAAGAACCCACGAATGGGAAGTTATTGACGGTGCCCGGGGCGCACCAGCCCAGCGGGTTGCTCTTCCCCCCGGACGTATCCGAAAGGGACCAGCAACCAACTAGGCCAACGTGGAGGTTACCTGACCCGCACCCCAACCTAACCTAACCTAACCTAACCTAACCTAACCTAACCTTTTTTTTTTTTTTTTGATCTCGCTGGGAAAAAATGCATTACGCATACCCGCCCATTGGGGGAATGGGCGGGCTATGTGGGACTCCCCGGGCAAGCCCGGTATACCCACTAAAATAACCCAGCGGCACTCCCGCATCGTCTGTGTGGAGGAGGGCTGGGAAACCGGCACAGCCTTTACGTCCAGCCCTCCGCCGACGACCGCCCGCCTTTACGGCAGGCCCTTCACGCCCCTCCCTTAGTGGAGGGGCCCGGGAACGACCGCGAGTGCTCGGCCGTTCCCGCCCGAGGGTGGTGACTGTGCAATGCAGACGAGAGGCGCCCCCGCGCCTGTCGTCCGCTAGTCACCACCAGGAGGTGGGAGGAGACGGTCGTACAACCGCCTTCTCCCACCCCTTCTCCGCCTGCGGAGCGGCGCAGCGAGAGGGTCATCCTCCCGCGCCCGCTCCGCCGCCTCCTTTTGCGACATGACATCCTCGCAAAAGGAGGCGACCGCCGCCCAGGCCTCCTCACTCCCCAGCATGGAGTTTACCACGCCGGGGAGTGAGAGGTCCTGCCCGACAACTCCTGTCAGGGCACGGCGCAGCTCAGCCCAGGCTGGGCACACCTCTAGGGTGTGCTGCGCCGTGTCCTCCACCGCGCCGCAGTCGTGGCACGCCGGGGTTTCCTCCCTCCGGATCCGGTGCAGGTGCGTTCCGAAACAACCATGTCCGGACAACACCTGCACTAGACGGAACGAGAGGAAACCGTGTCTGCGCTCGAGCCAGCCTCGCAGGACTGGACCGAGCGCATCCAGCGTCCGGCGGCCAAAGGCGGCGGAGGCGAGGTCCTCCGTCCAATGGAGGACGATGGCGTCCCTCGCCTCCCGCCGCACGGCCTGCCGCTCCTCCGCGACGGGGCGCTCGCCTAGCGCCTTTCGCCGAGCCGTCCACTCGTACACTCTGGCGAGCACCCATGCCTCCAACTCCCAGGGAGGGGTGCCCGCCAGAGCGCACGCCGCCGCAAAGCCTACGGACCGGTAGGCCCTCGCCACCCGCTGTGCAATGGCCCTTTGGGGCCTGCGGATGGCGGTCGCGTTCTCCCTCCTGTGGAGGGAGTCCGCCCAGATTGGGGCTCCATACAGGGCCATACTCTTGAGGATGCCGGCATAGAGGCGCCGGCATCGCTCCTTAGGCCCCCCCAGATTCGGGAGGAGCCACGATAGGGCATCGGCGGCCTTCAGCAGGCGCGTCGACAGCCCGCTAAAGTGCGGGCCGAAGCGCCACCTGCTGTCCAGCACTAGGCCCAGATACTTCATCTGGGCCTTCACCTCTATCCTGACGCCCTCCACGACTATGTGGGCGTCAGGTGGGTAGCGCTGCCGAGGCCCGTGGAAGAAAACGGCCTCGGTCTTGTGCAGCGCCACCCTCAATCCCAGCCGGCGGATCCTACCTGCCACTAAGGATCCGCCAGCTGAGGCCAGACAGGCCGCCGCCCTAAAGTCCCTCCCCCGGGCAACGAGCAGAGTGTCATCCGCGTAACAGATGACGCTCGTCCCCCGGAGGAGGGTGCCCCGCAGGAGCCAGTCGAAACCGATGTTCCACAGGGGGGGGCCTAGAACCGACCCCTGTGGAACACCGCACTCCGCGCCGTACCTCCTGATCCTGGCCGTCTTGTCTACCAGGAGGACCTCTCGGTCCTCCAGGTAGCTGGCCAGGATCGCCCTCAGATATTGGGGCACTCCGTGGAATCGGAGTGCCTCCAATATGGTCGAGTGGGGGACGGAGTTGAAGGCGTTTGCAATGTCGAACGACACCGCCAACACTCCGTCCCCCGACTCGACCGCCTCCTGCACCTGGCCCTTCAGCAGGGCCAAGGCGTCGACCGTCGAACGCCCATTTCGAAAGCCGAACTGGGCGTCCGACAGGTCGGGTCCCACCCCCCGCAGGTGGCTGTTCAGCCGGTCGGCGACTATCCCCTCGAACATTTTACCGACCTCATCCAAAAGTACGATGGGCCGGTACGCCGAGGGGGAGTCCACCGGGCGTCCCTCTTTACGGAGGAGGCACAGCTGCCCCTCCCGCCACAGTTTCGGGAACCTCCCAGCCGCAAAGCACGCGCTGAAGAGGTCCCGAAACCTGTCCTGCATCTGAGAGGCAGCTATCGCCGCCACCCGTGCAGGGACGCCGTCCGGCCCGGGGGCCGTCTTCTTCGCGCGGAGGCGAAGTATCCCGTCGCGGATCTCGTCCTCCGTCACCGGCGGGATCTCCGCCTCCGGCGGAGCCGCTTCCTGCGGGGGGTCCATTGCTGGTGGGGCGAAGTCGGTCCTGCGCGGAAACAGGGCCCGAACCACCCCATCCAGCAATGCCGGCTCGAGGGTCTCCGACAGGGGGGGACCGTAGGGCCGCAGCTGGCTCCGCGCCAGCTTGTACGGTCTCCCGTACGGATCCCTGTCGAGACCCTCCAACATCTCGGCCCGAGCCGAGTCTTTGGCGGCGCACATTGCCGTCTTGAGGACCGCCTTTGCCTCTAGGTAAGAGGCGTAGAGGCGGTCCTCCCCGGCCTGAGATCGGCTCGTGCGCCGCCGGCTCCGCGTGTAGGCCCTCCTGGCCTCCACGCAGGCCGCCCGGAGTCCCGCTATCTCCTCCGTCCACCAGTAGACGGCGCGACGGGGAGGCGGCCGGCGAGACCGAGGCATGCTCGAGTTGCACACCTCGGTCAGGGACCCTCGGAGCTGGACCGCCGCGGCGTCAACGTCCGGGGCCGCCTGCACAGGGGGCGAGAGCCAGTCCTGGAGGAACGCCGCCTCCTGGGCTGCCTCTCGGTCCAGGCGGGTGAGAGCCCACCGCGGGAAGGGAGATTGGCCCGAGCGGGCCGTTCCCCCCCGCGGGCCCTGGGTGGAGATGTCGAACCGCACGTAGCGGTGGTCCGACATGGTCTCCACCATCTCCACCCGCCAGTTCACGACGCGGGCGGCTAGCACGGGGGTGGCGAACGATACGTCCACCACTGATCCTCCCCGCTGCCGCACACACGTGTGAACATCCCCCCTGTTCAGGAGGGACACACCGCACGAAGCCGCCCAAAATTCGGCGGCGCGTCCCCGGACGTTGCACGAGGCTGCCGGGTTGCCCCAAGCCGCTGACTTGGCGTTCAGGTCGCCCAACACGGCGACCTGGCGTGGCGCCGCCCTCCCGACGACTGCCGTTAGGACTTCGAGAAAATCCTCGAAGTCCCTTAGAGGGCGGTTTGGGGAGAAATAGACCCCGACCAGGGCTATTTCTCCCCACGCGGCGGCCACGTATCCCGGTCCCCTCTCTAAAAGCGAGAGGGGAGGGGAGTCCGTGGCAGGCCGCGACACCAAAGCCACCGAGCC
Source organism: Orthosia cruda (assembly GCA_964057195.1). Lineage (NCBI taxonomy): Eukaryota > Metazoa > Arthropoda > Insecta > Lepidoptera > Noctuidae > Orthosia > Orthosia cruda. The sequence continues at coordinate 15,714 of CAXKVB010000145.1, read as the reverse complement.
GTCCCGATCGCCCAGCCAACGGCCAGGTATCGAGTACGGCTCGGCGACCACCGCCAGGTCCACCAACCACTCGGCCATTGTCTGCATCAGCAGGTCCTGGGCCGCTCGGCAGTGGTTGGTGTTCGCCTGGAGGATGCGATGTTCGACTCTAGACATTATTTAGTCGGACATCGCACCCCCCACCTCAGCCAGGCCAGCGGCTGCCGTAGTCCCAGACTCTGGGACGGCGGCGGTGACAGCGGCAGGCCGGATCGTTGCCTGCTTAGCTTTGCCCCTCTTGGGGGGAGGACTACAATTCCTCCCCTTTGTGACGTGGCCTGCCGGGCGGCCACTGGCGGCACACACCGCGCAGTGCGGCGTGGCGGCCTTGCAGGAGGCGGCTTTATGGCCCTCCTTGCCGCAGCGGTAGCAAGTGTCCGTCCTGTCGACGCTGGACGGACACAGAGCCCGGGTGTGTCCGATGCCGAAGCACCGATAACAACGCAGAGGCTGGGCCTCAAGTGCCCGGACTACACCCGAGCTGAAGCCCACGGCCAGCCGTCCCTTGGCGAGGACGGCTTTGGCAGCGGCGACTGGGCACTCCAGGCGGATGATGCCCATGCCGCCGCGGCCGGGCCTGATGCCCCGGCCTTGCACCGCTGCGACGCTGCAGCCCCCTATGGCCGCGACCGCCGCCACCACCTCCTCTTTGGTGACCGTATCGTCAAGATCGGTCACCTCCAAGGCCGCCGACTTTACTGGCCTCGCCACCTTGGCCACGTCCGCAATGACCTCTTTGAGTTTGGCCGCAAAGAGGTCCGCGTTTTTGCCACCCTCCGCCCCTGGGAACTCAAAAATCCGAGCCCCAGCCTGCGTCCGGCGACAAGACACCTTGCCGATCCCCAATTGGGCGGGATCGGCATTGGCACGCGCCCGTAACAATACGGACGCGTACGTCTCTCCCAGTTCCGCAGCCTCCGCGGTGAGCGTCACCACGACGGCTGCGGTCTTGGGAGGAACGAGCCTCTTCTTGGCGCCGGCTTGGGGGGAGCTTTTCCCCTTACCCTTCGCCCCGCCCTTGCCAGTCGATTGCGACTGGCTGGGAGGGGCGGTGGCGGCGGTGGCGGGGACGGCAGGGACGGGGGTGACAGGGACGGCCGTTGCCGCTTTTGTGGCCTTCCCCTTCCCCTTCCCCTTGCCTTTTCCTTTTGCGACCGTCGTCCAGCCCTGCTGGTTGGTCGGGGTGGTGGATGGCAGAAGAGCGTCCTCTGCGGATGCCTCTCTCTGCTCGGGCGCCTCACCCTGCCTGCTGTCCGCCGCAAGCGGTGGTCGGTGGCTCACTTCCGGCAAGAGCCGGTCCTCGATCCCCGCGAGGCAGGCTCTCACGAAGGCCCTTTCCTCCCTCACGACCCCGCGGATGATATCCTCGAGGCCGTGATGGAGGGCGGGGCCCTCTGCCGCAGGGATTGGCTCAGCCTGGGTTGGCCGGGCCGTGACCTCAGCCAGCTTTCGATGCAGCTGGCTGACTTCGGACTGCAGGCGATCAATTGTCGCCTGCATCTGCCTGGTCTCGTCGGTGGCCTGGCGCTGCACCAGCTCACCGACGATCCCGAGCATGCTCGCGGCCCGACACTTCAGGGACTTTTGAAAAGTGCCCTTGAGGTGGGAGGACTTGGAGGCGACCACCGCGATCCCCTCCTCATCCTCCTGAGCCATCCTCTCGAGCTCGGCCAAAGAGTGGTCGGCGTAGACAACGCGAGACGCACCGTATCCGGACTTGGCCCGGGCGACGCGCGTCCGCTGCTCCCTGGCAGCAACCTCCTCCTCCAGGTCCTGCTGGAGTTGCTCCCGCCGAGCCAAGTCCAGCTGACATTGGGCGTCCGCAAGGCCCACGTCGTGGGTGATTGCCGCCGACTTTTTGGCCTTAGCCCGCTTTTTCGGCTCCTTCGCCGAACCGGAGGCTGAGGCCGAAGAGCCATCGGAGCCTGCCTTCAAGAAGGCCCGCTTGCGAGATCGGGTTTCGACCTCCATCGAACCGCTGGCGTCCGACTCGCACGCACTGGACTCATTCTCTGAGCCCGCCGTGTCAAAGAAGCTAGCCGCAGACGGCGCGCGGCTAGCCTCTGACGCTGAAGCGTCGGGGTGGCCCTGAGAAGGGCCTTTGGGTTGGCCCTGAGAAGGGCCTTGGGGTTGGCCCTGACAAGGGCCTTTGGGCTGGCCCTCAGAAGGGCCCTTGGGTTGGCCCTGAGAAGGGCCTTTGGGTTGGCCCTGAGAAGGGCCTTTTTTGCTGAAGTGCCCGAAGGCATCCCGCAATGGTTTCGGCATAATAAAATATTCAAGACAACGATCGCAAATTCCGCAAGAGAGATAAGATAGTCACGATCGCACAGCGCACTTTAGCCGCACCCAGTCTGCCACTCCGTTACGGTGGTCAGAGCTGGGGCGTTGCCCGGGGGAAACGAACGAGGACGTATGCGCTGTGGGGGATCCCCCAACCTAACCTAACCTAACCTAACCTTTTTTTTTTTTTTTTTTTTTTTTTTTTTTGATCACGCTGGGAAAAAATGCATTACGCATACCCGCCCATTGGGGGAATGGGCGGGCTATGTGGGACTCCCCGGGCAAGCCCGGTATACCCACTAAAATAACCCAGCGGCACTCCCGCATCGTCTGTGTGGAGGAGGGCTGGGAAACCGGCACAGCCTTTACGTCCAGCCCTCCGCCGACGACCGCCCGCCTTTATGGCAGGCCCTTCACGCCCCTCCCTTAGTGGAGGGGCCCGGGAACGACCGCGAGTGCTCGGCCGTTCCCGCCCGAGGGTGGTGACTGTGCAATGCAGACGAGAGGCGCCCCCGCGCCTGTCGTCCGCTAGTCACCACCAGGAGGAGGTGGGAGGAGACGGTCGTACAACCGCCTTCTCCCACCCCTTCTCCGCCTGCGGAGCGGCGCAGCGAGAGGGTCATCCTCCCGCGCCCGCTCCGCCGCCTCCTTTTGCGACATGACATCCTCGCAAAAGGAGGCGACCGCCGCCCAGGCCTCCTCACTCCCCAGCATGGAGTTTACCACGCCGGGGAGTGAGAGGTCCTGCCTGACAACTCCTGTCAGGGCACGGCGCAGCTCAGCCCAGGCTGGGCACACCTCGAGGGTGTGCTGCGCCGTGTCCTCCACCGCGCCGCAGTCGTGGCACGCCGGGGTTTCCTCCCTCCGGATCCGGTGCAGGTGCGTTCCGAAACATCCATGTCCGGACAACACCTGCACTAGACGGAACGAGAGGAAACCGTGTCTGCGCTCGAGCCAGCCCCGCAGGACTGGACCGAGCGCATCCAGCGTCCGGCGGCCAAAGGCGGCGGAGGCGAGGTCCTCCGTCCAATGGAGGACGATGGCGTCCCTCGCCTCCCGCCGCACGGCCTGCCGCTCCTCCGCGGCGGGGCGCTCGCCTAGCGCCTTTCGCCGAGCCGTCCACTCGTACACTCTGGCGAGCACCCATGCCTCCAACTCCCAGGGAGGGGTGCCCGCCAGAGCGCACGCCGCCGCAAAGCCTACGGACCGGTAGGCCCTCGCCACCCGCTGTGCAATGGCCCTTTGGGGCCTGCGGATGGCGGTCGCGTTCTCCCTCCTGTGGAGGGAGTCCGCCCAGATTGGGGCTCCGTACAGGGCCATACTCTTGAGGATGCCGGCATAGAGGCGCCGGCATCGCTCCTTGGGCCCCCCCAGATTCGGGAGGAGCCACGATAGGGCATCGGCGGCCTTCAGCAGGCGCGTCGACAGCCCGCTAAAGTGCGGGCCGAAGCGCCACCTGCTGTCCAGCACTAGGCCCAGATACTTCATCTGGGCCTTCACCTCTATCCTGACGCCCTCCACGACTATGTGGGCGTCAGGTGGGTAGCGCTGCCGAGGCCCGTGGAAGAAAACGGCCTCGGTCTTGTGCAGCGCCACCCTCAATCCCAGCCGGCGGATCCTACCTGCCACTAAGGATCCGCCAGCTGAGGCCAGACAGGCCGCCGCCCTAAAGTCCCTCCCCCGGGCAACGAGCAGAGTGTCATCCGCGTAACAGATGACGCTCGTCCCCCGGAGGAGGGTGCCCCGCAGGAGCCAGTCGAAACCGATGTTCCACAGGGGGGGGCCTAGAACCGACCCCTGTGGAACACCGCACTCCGCGCCGTACCTCCTGATCCTGGCCGTCTTGTCTACCAGGAGGACCTCTCGGTCCTCCAGGTAGCTGGCCAGGATCGCCCTCAGATATTGGGGCACTCCGTGGAATCGGAGTGCCTCCAATATGGTCGAGTGGGGGACGGAGTTGAAGGCGTTTGCAATGTCGAACGACACCGCCAACACTCCGTCCCCCGACTCGACCGCCTCCTGCACCTGGCCCTTCAGCAGGGCCAGGGCGTCGACCGTCGAACGCCCATTTCGAAAGCCAAACTGGGCGTCCGACAGGTCAGGTCCCACCCCCCGCAGGTGGCTGTTCAGCCGGTCGGCGACTATCCCCTCGAACATTTTACCGACCTCATCCAAAAGTACGATGGGCCGGTATGCCGAGGGGGAGTCCACCGGGCGTCCCTCTTTACGGAGGAGGCACAGCTGCCCCTCCCGCCACAGTTTCGGGAACCTCCCAGCCGCAAAGCACGCGCTGAAGAGGTCCCGAAACCTGTCCTGCATCTGAGAGGCAGCTATCGCCGCCACCCGTGCAGGGACGCCGTCCGGCCCAGGGGCCGTTTTCTTCGCGCGGAGGCGAAGAATCCCGTCCCGGATCTCGTCCTCCGTCACCGGTGGGATCTCCGCCTCCGGCGGAGCCGCTTCCTGCGGGGGGTCCATTGCTGGTGGGGTGAAGTCGGTCCTGCGCGGAAACAGGGCCCGAACCACCCCATCCAGCAATGCCGGCTCGAGGGTCTCCGACAGGGGGGGACCGTAGGGCCGCAGCTGGCTCCGCGCCAGCTTGTACGGTCTCCCGTACGGATCCCTGTCGAGACCCTCCAGCATCTCGGCCCGAGCCGAGTCTTTGGCGGCGCACATTGCCGTCTTGAGGACCGCCTTTGCCTCTAGGTAAGAGGCGTAGAGGCGGTCCTCCCCGGCCTGAGATCGGCTCGTGCGCCGCCGGCTCCGCGTGTAGGCCCTCCTGGCCTCCACGCAGGCCGCCCGGAGTCCCGCTATCTCCTCCGTCCACCAGTAGACGGCGCGACGGGGAGGCGGCCGGCGAGACCGAGGCATGCTCGAGTTGCACACCTCGGTCAGGGACCCTCGGAGCTGGACCGCCGCGGCGTCAACGTCCGGGGCCGCCTGCACAGGGGGCGAGAGCCAGTCCTGGAGGAACGCCGCCTCCTGGGCTGCCTCTCGGTCCAGGCGGGTGAGAGCCCACCGCGGGAAGGGAGATTGGCCCGAGCGGGCCGTTCCCCCCCGCGGGCCCTGGGTGGAGATGTCGAACCGCACGTAGCGGTGGTCCGACATGGTCTCCACCATCTCCACCCGCCAGTTCACGACGCGGGCGGCTAGCACGGGGGTGGCGAACGATACGTCCACCACTGATCCTCCCCGCTGCCGCACACACGTGTGAACATCCCCCCTGTTCAGGAGGGACACACCGCACGAAGCCGCCCAAAATTCGGCGGCGCGTCCCCGGACGTTGCACGAGGCTGCCGGGTTGCCCCAAGCCGCTGACTTGGCGTTCAGGTCGCCCAACACGGCGACCTGGCGTGGCGCCGCCCTCCCGACGACTGCCGTTAGGACTTCGAGAAAATCCTCGAAGTCCCTTAGAGGGCGGTTTGGGGAGAAATAGACCCCGACCAGGGCTATTTCTCCCCACGCGGCGGCCACGTATCCCGGTCCCCTCTCTAAAAGCGAGAGGGGAGGGGAGTCCGTGGCAGGCCGCGACACCAAAGCCACCGAGCCGTCCCGATCGCCCAGCCAACGGCCAGGTATCGAGTACGGCTCGGCGACCACCGCCAGGTCCACCAACCACTCGGCCATTGTCTGCATCAGCAGGTCCTGGGCCGCTCGGCAGTGGTTGGTGTTCGCCTGGAGGATGCGATGTTCGACTCTAGACATTATTTAGTCGGACATCGCACCCCCCACCTCAGCCAGGCCAGCGGCTGCCGTAGTCCCAGACTCTGGGACGGCGGCGGTGACAGCGGCAGGCCGGATCGTTGCCTGCTTAGCTTTGCCCCTCTTGGGGGGAGGACTACAATTCCTCCCCTTTGTGACGTGGCCTGCCGGGCGGCCACTGGCGGCACACACCGCGCAGTGCGGCGTGGCGGCCTTGCAGGAGGCGGCTTTATGGCCCTCCTTGCCGCAGCGGTAGCAAGTGTCCGTCCTGTCGACGCTGGACGGACACAGAGCCCGGGTGTGTCCGATGCCGAAGCACCGATAACAACGCAGAGGCTGGGCCTCAAGTGCCCGGACTACACCCGAGCTGAAGCCCACGGCCAGCCGTCCCTTGGCGAGGACGGCTTTGGCAGCGGCGACTGGGCACTCCAGGCGGATGCTGCCCATGCCGCCGCGGCCGGGCCTGATGCCCCGGCCTTGCACCGCTGCGACGCTGCAGCCCCCTATGGCCGCGACCGCCGCCACCACCTCCTCTTTGGTGACCGTATCGTCAAGATCGGTCACCTCCAAGGCCGCCGACTTTACTGGCCTCGCCACCTTGGCCACGTCCGCAATGACCTCTTTGAGTTTGGCCGCAAAGAGGTCCGCGTTTTTGCCACCCTCCGCCCCTGGGAACTCAAAAATCCGAGCCCCAGCCTGCGTCCGGCGACGGCGTTGGGGCCCTCTCAAGGACTCCGGCCTCGGGTGACTTTGGCGACACTGGCACTGCCGCGGCCTCGTCGCTCTTCGCCTTCCTCTTATCAGCCGCCAGCGGCGGCCGGGATCCCGGATCCGGTAGGAGGCGACACTCGAGCCCTTCGAGTCGTGCATTCAGCATGTTGCTGAACTGCACGACGCTGGCCCGAGCTATCTCCTCCATCAGCGCTCGGATCGAGTCGGGCGCTGCCGCCGCCGGTCGGCTGTTGGCTTCCGCCAACTCAGCTGCAAGGCGCTTGTTCTCGGCCTCCAGCAGTGCCACCTCCTCGGAGACCGTGCGGGCCCTTATGCCCACAGCGGCCTCCTTAATGATGGCCGCCGCATCCTTCAAAGTTTTCTGGCTTGTCCCTTTGAGGTTCTTGGATTTGGCGGCCACCGACTCCACGACCCTCGCAGCCTCCACCACCAGGTGGTTCAGCGCCGCCAGAGATTGCGCCGTATCCTCACCCGGTGTTGGCGGGTTGAGGCCGCTGCGGCAGGCGTGGCGAGACTCTCTCAGGGTCTTCGCCAAGCCCTCCACGTACTCCTCGACCTCAAGCCGGAGCTCCTCCTCTTTAGCCGCATTGAGGCGTTCCCGGGCTGCGGCTAGGCCCACGTATTGGCCCGTGGTGGGCGGTCGGCCTCGCCCGCGCTTGGATTTATGCGCCACCCCCTTGGGCGGCGACAACAGCGGGTCCTCTGCCTCCTCTTGCCCAGCCGGCCTTTTGCGCCAACGGCGCGTCTCCTCCTTCTCACTTCCGGACTCGACCGTCATCAGGCTGTCCTGACTGACGTCCGAGTCTCCGGAGGACTCCGAGAGAGAGAGACGCACGACGTTGACGCGAAGCTCTCTCTGAGCTACTGTCGCCAGCACCTTCTCACTCTCATTCTCGACTTTTTTCTTCTCCTCCTCCTTTCCCTCCTCCTTCGTTGTTTTTGTTTTTTGTTTAAGATTGTTCATTTTTGTTCCCACGATTATGGGCCGATCTAAAAAGCACTGTCGGGTGACGCCCATTCCGGCCAGTGCTAGCTGAATACTGCAGAGGTCGCCTGGTATCTGCAGGTTTTTACGACTTCGCTGTCGGGTTTATTGTAGGGTTTTCCATCCCGCGGGCCGGCCAATTAAGGCAAGCCCTCCGCTCCGCCGCGCCGCCTACCCCAAACGCCAAGATGGGGGTCGTTGGCTGGTCGCGTGGGCTTCGGAATTCCAGAAGCTGGCGAGACTCCCTTCCTGGTGGCTACCTGTTTTCAGGCAACCACCCTCCCTCTCCACATCCACCTAGCCTACCTACCCAACCTATCTTAAACTACCTACCCAAACAAACCTATAACCCAACCTAACGTATCCCCGTCGCATCTGGATCGTCCTCTGCTAATCAGAGGAACACCCAGAGCGACATCCTCCCCCCTGTCAGGTATTCGCCACCGCCAACAAGAACCCACGAATGGGAAGTTATTGACGGTGCCCGGGGCGCACCAGCCCAGCGGGTTGCCCTTCCCCCCGGACGTATCCGAAAGGGACCAGCAACCAACTAGGCCAACGTGGAGGTTACCTGACCCGCACCCCACCCCAACCTAACCTTTTTTTTTTTTTTTTTTTTTTTTTTTTTGATCACGCTGGGAAAAAATGCATTACGCATACCCACCCATTGGGGGAATGGGGGGCTATGTGGGACTCCCCGGGCCCCCCAGCCCGGTATACCCACTAAAATAACCCAGCGGCACTCCCGCATCGTCTGAATGGAGGAGGACTGGGAAACCGGCACAGCCTTTACGTCCAGTCCTCCGCCGACGACCGCCCGCCTTTTAGGGCAGGCCCTTCACGCCCCTCCCTCAGTGGAGGGGCCCGGGAACGGCCGCGAGTGCTCGGCCGTTCCCGCCCGCAAGGGTGGTGACTAGTGCAATGCAGGCTAAGGCGGCCCCCACGCCCGTCGCCCGCTAGTCACCACCAGGAGGTGGGAGGAAACGATCGTACGACCGCCCCCTCCCACCCCCTCTCCGCCACCCCCTTTTGCGACTTGGCGTCCTCGCAAAAGGGGAACAACCGCCGCCCAGGACCCCCCACCCCCCAGCATGGAATTCACCACACCGGGAAGCGAGAGGTCCCGCCCGACATCTCCTCAGGGCACGGCGCAGCTACGCCCCCGCTGGGCACACCTAGACGGTGTGCTGCGCCGTACCCTCCACCGCGCTGGACCTTTACGGTCCCCTCCGTTGCGGCATCTGGCCCGCAAAGGACAGATGCCGCCCTCCGCGTCTGCGGCGGAGCGTCGCGAACGACGCTCCGCCGCCTCCTCCTTCCATCGACTTGTCCCTGCCGACCATCCCACGCCAAAGGAGGGCCGGCAACGACAAGTCAACACCACCTCGTGGGCCCACTTCCCGCCCCCGGGCGGCGACCGCCCCAACCCGCAAGAGAGAAAACCGGGCGCAGAGCCAGGTGCAGAGCGGGCAAAGCCGGATGCAGGTCCGGGCAAAGCAGGGTGCAGAGCTGGTCAGTGCAGGGTGCAGAGCTGGTCAGTGCACTCGGGGAGCTCAAACCGCACGAGCGCCGAGTGCAGAGCCAGGTGCAGAGCGGGCAAAGCCAGGTGCAGAGCGGGCAGAGCCCGGTTGCAGAGCCGGGCAGAGCAGGGTGCAGAGCTGGTCAATGCACCCGGGAGACCCCCCGCAGGGGTGGGCGGCCCGCCCAGAGGCCCGGAAGTGAGCCCCACCGCAAACCTACCTAACCTACCCAAAACCTACCTACCCAACCTAGCCCCACCCCTATGTCGCGTCTGGAGTGTCCCCTGCCTAATCAGGGGAACACCCAGAGCGACATCCCCCCCCCGTCAGGTATTCGCCACCGCCAACAAGAACCCACGAATGGGAAGTTATTGACGGTGCCCGGGGTGCACCAGCCCAGCGGGTTGCTCTTCCCCCGGACGTATCCGAAAGAGACCAGCAACCAACTAGGCCCAACGTGGAGGTTACCTGACCCGCACCCCACCCCAACCTACCTAACCTAACCTAACCTAACCTAACCTAACCCTAACCTTTTTTTTTTTTTTTTTTTTTTTGATCACGCTGGGAAAAAATGCATTACGCATACCCACCCATTGGGGAATGGGGGGCTATGTGGGACTCCCCGGGCCCCCCAGCCCGGTATACCCACTAAAATAACCCAGCGGCACTCCCGCATCGTCTGAATGGAGGAGGACTGGGAAACCGGCACAGCCTTTACCTCCAGTCCTCCGCCGACGACCGCCCGCCTTTTAGGGCAGGCCCTTCACGCCCCTCCCTCAGTGGAGGGGCCCGGGAACGACCGCGAGTGCTCGGCCGTTCCCGCCCGCAAGGGTGGTGACTAGTGCAATGCAGGCTAAGGCGGCCCCCACGCCCGTCGCCCGCTAGTCACCACCAGGAGGTGGAAGGAAACGATCGTACGACCGCCCCCTTCCACCCCCTCTCCGCCACCCCCTTTCGCGACATGGCGTCCTCGCAAAAGGGGGCAAACGCCGCACAGGACCCCCCACCCCCCAGCATGGAATTCACCACACCGGGAAGCGAGAGGTCCCGCCCGACAAGTCCTCAGGGCACGGCGCAGCTACGCCCCCGCTGGGCACACCTAGACGGTGTGCTGCGCCGTGCCCTCCACCGCGCTGGACCTTACGGTCCCCTCCGTTGCGGCATCTGGCCCGCGAAGGACAGATGCCGCAACCGCCGCCCAGGACCCCCCACCCCCCAGCAAGGAATTCACCACACCGGGAAGCGAGAGGTCCCGCCCGACAACTCCTCAGGGCATGGCGCAGCTACGCCCCCGCTGGGCACACCTAGACGGTGTGCTGCGCCGTGCCCTCCACCGCTCCTGACCATAATGGTCCCCACGTAGCAGCATCTGGCCCGCGAAGGCCAGATGCCGCCCTCCGCGTGTGCGGCGGCGCGTCGAGACCGACGCTCCGCCGCTCCCTCCTTCCACCGACTTGTCCCTGCCGACCATCCCACGCCAAAGGAGGGTCGGCAACGACAAGCCATCACCTCCTACCTACCCAACCTAGCTAAACTACCTACCCAAACTAGCCTACCCAACCTAACTTATCCCACCCCAGCCCAACCCCTGTGTCGCGTCTGGAGTGTCCCCTGCTAATCAGGGGAACACCCAGAGCGACATCCCCCCCCCTGTCAGGTATTCGCCACCGCCAACAAGAACCCACGAATGGGAAGTTATTGACGGTGCCCGGGGTGCACCAGCCCAGCGGGTTGCTCTTCCCCCCGGACGTATCCGAAAGAGACCAGCAACCAACTAGGCCAACGTGGAGGTTACCTGACCCGCACCCCAACCTAACCTAACCTTTTTTTTTTTTTTTTTTTTTTTTTTTGATCACGCTGGGAAAAAATGCATTACGCATACCCACCCATTGGGGGAATGGGGGGCTATGTGGGACTCCCCGGGCAAGCAAGCCCGGTATACCCACTAAAATAACCCAGCGGCACTCCCACTTCGTCTGTGTGGAGGAGGACTGGGGAACCGGCAGAGCCTTGACTACCAGCCCTCCCCCGACGACTGCCCACCTTTATGGCGGGCCCTTCACGCCCCTCCCTTAGTGGAGGGGCCCGGGAATGACCGCGAGTGCTCGGCCATTCCCTCCCAACGAGGGTGGTGGCTAGTGCAATGCAGACGAGAGGCGCCCCCGCGCCTGTCGCCCGCTAGCCACCACCTGGAGGTGGGAGGAGACGGTCATACAACCGCCTTCTCCCACCCCTTCTCCGCCTGCGGAGCGGCGGCGCGAGAGGATCATCCTCCCGCGCACGCTCCGCCGCCTCCTTTTGCGACATAACTTGCTCGCAAAAGGAGGCAACCGCCGCCCAGGCCTCCTCACTCCCCAGCATGGAGTTGACCACGCCGGGAAGTGAGAGGTCCTGCCCAACAACTAAAACTAGGACACGGCGCAACTCAGCCCAGGCTGGGCACACCTCGAGGGTGTGCTGCGCCGTGTCCTCTGCCGCACCGCAGTCGTGGCACGCTGGGGTTTCCTCCCTCCGGATCCGGTGCAGGTGCGTTCCGAAACATCCATGTCCGGACAACACCTGCACTAGACGGAACGAGAGGAAACCATGTCTGCGCTCGAGCCAGCCCTGCAGGACTGGACCGAGCGCATCCAGCGTCCGGCGGCCAAAGGTGGCGGAGACGAGGTCCTCCGTCCAATGGAGGACGATTGCGTCCCTCGCCTCGCGCCGCACGGCCTCGCGCTCCTCCGCGGCGGGGCGCTCCCCGAGCGCCTTCCGCCGCACCGTCCACTCGTACACTCTGGCTAGCACCCATGCCTCCAACTCCCAGGGAGGGGTGCCGGCCAGAGCGCACGCCGCCGAAAAACCCACTGAGCGGTAGGCCCTCGCCACCCGCTGTGCAATGGCCCGTTGGGGCCTGCGGATGGCGGTCGCATTCTCCCTCCTGCGGAGGGAGTCCGCCCAGATGGGTGCCCCATAGAGGGCCATACTCTTCAAGATGCCGGCATAGAGGCGCCGGCATCGATCCTTCGGCCCTCCCAAGTTTGGGAGGAGCCATGAGAGGGCGTCCGCGGCTTTCAGCAGGCGCGTCGACAGCCCGCTGAAGTGCGGGCCGAAGCGCCACCTGCTGTCTAGCACGAGGCCCAGATACTTCATCTGGGCTCCGACCCCTATCCGGACGCCCTCCACGACGATATGGGCGTCGGGAGGGCAGCGCTGCCGAGGCCCGTGAAAGAACACGGCCTCGGTCTTGTTCAGCGCTACCCTCAATCCTAGCTGGCGGATCCTACCTGCCACTAAGGATCCGCCAGCCGAGGCCAGACAGGCCGCCTCCCCATAGTCCCTCCCCCGGGCAACGAGGAGAGTGTCATCCGCGTAGCAGATGACACTCGTGCCCTGGAGGAGGGTGCCCCGCAGGAGCCAATCGAACCCGATGTTCCACAAGGGGGGCCCTAGCACCGACCCCTGTGGAACACCGGACTCCGCGCCGTAACGCCTGATCCTGGCCGTCTTGTCCACCAGGAGGACCTCTCGGTCCTCCAGGTAGTCGGCCAGGATCGCCCGCAGATATTGGGGCACTCCGTGGTACCGGAGTGCCTCCAATATCGTCGAGTGGGGGATGGAGTTGAAGGCGTTGGCTATGTCAAACGACACCGCCAACACTCCACCCCCCGACTCGATTGCCCCCTGCACCTGGCCCCTGAGTAGGGCCAACGCGTCGACCGTCGAACGCCCCCGTCTGAAACCGAACTGGGCGTTCGACAGGTCCGGCCCTACCTCCCGCAACTGGCTATTTAGCCGGGTGGCGATGATCCCCTCGAACAATTTACCGACCTCATCGAGCAGAACGATGGGCCGGTATGCCGAGGGGGAGTCCACCGGACGTCCCTCCTTCCGGAGGAGGCACAACTGCCCCTCCTTCCATGGTTTCGGGAACCTCCCAGCCGTAAGGCACGCGCTGAAGAGGTCCCGAAACCTATCCTCCATGAGGGACGCCGCGATGGCCACCACCCGTGCGGGGACACCGTCCGGTCCAGGGGCCGTCTTCTTCGCGCGGAGGGCCAGAACCCCCGCGCGAAGTTCCTCCGCCGATACTGGAGGGACCTCCTCCACCGGCGAAGCCACCACCCCCCCAAGCGGGGGGTTCATCGTTGGTGGGGTGAAGTCGGTCCTGCACGGAAACAGGGACCGGACCACCCCATCCAGCAACGCCGGCTCCAGGGTCTCCGTTACTGGGGGACCAAAGGGGCGCAGTTGTTTCCGCGCCGCCTTATATGGCCGCCCAAACGGATCCCTGTCGAGGCCCTCCAGCATCTCGGCCCTCGCCGAGTCCTTGGCGGCGCACATAGCCAACTTGAGGACCGTCTTTGCCTCTACGTAAGAGGCGTAGAGGCGGTCCTCCCCGGCCTGAGATCGGGTAGTGCGCCGCCGACTTCGCGTATAGGCCCTCCTGGCCGCCACGCAGGCGGCCCGGAGCCCCGCCAGCTCCTCCGACCACCAATAGACGGCACGACGGGGAGGCGGACGGCGTGACCGAGGCATGCTTGCGTTGCAGACCTCGGTCAGGGACCCCCTGAGCTGGACCGCCACACGGTCCACGTCCAGGACAGGCTCGACACGGGGCGAGAGCCAGTCCTGGAGAAAGGCTGCCTCCTTTGCTGCCTCCCGGTCCAGGCGGGTGAAAGCCCACCGCGGGAAGGGAGATTGGCCCGAGCGGGCCGTCCCTCCCCGGGGGCCGGTGGAGATGTCGAACCGCACGTATCGGTGGTCCGACAAAGTCTCCACCGTCTCCACCCGCCAGTTCACAACGCGGGCGGCTAGGGCGGGGGTGGCAAACGAGACGTCTACCACCGACCCTCCGCGTTGCCGCACACACGTGTGGACCGCCCCACTGTTGAGGAGGGACACGCCGCACGAGGCCGCCCAGAATTCGACGGCGCGTCCCCGGACGTTGCAGGAGGCAGCCGGGTTGCCCCAAGCCTCCGACTTGGCGTTCAGGTCGCCTATCACTGCGACCTGGCGTGGTGCCGCCCTCCCGGCGACTGCCGTGAGAATTTCGAGATAGTTCTCGAAATCCCTTAGAGGGCGGTTTGGGGAGAAATAGACCCCCACCAGGGCCGTATCCCTCCCCCACGCGGCGGCCACGTATCCCGGTCCCCTCTCTAAAAGCGAGAGGGGAGGAGAGTCCGTGGAAGACCGCGCCACCAACGCCACCAAGCCGTCCCGATCGCCCAGCCAGGTACTGGGGACCGAGTAAGGCTCGGCAACCACCGCCACGTCCACCAACCACTCGGCCATGATCTGCATCAGCAGATCCTGGGCCGCCCCGCAGTGGTTGGTGTTCGCCTGGAGGATGCGATGTTCGACTCTATCCATCAGTCGGACATCGCACCCCCCTCGTCCTCAGCCAGGCCAGCAGCAGCCGAAAGCCCGACCTCGCGCACAGCGGCGGTAGCGGCAGGCTTGCTCGGCGCCTGCGCTTTTCCCTTCTTAGGGGGAGGATTACACATCCTCCCCTGCATTATGTGGCCTGCCGGGCGGCCACTGGCGGCACACACAGCGCAGTGCGGCTTGGCAGCCTCGCAAGCGGCGGACTTGTGGCCCTCCTTGCCGCAGCGGTAACAGCTCTCTGTCCGATCCACCGTGGACGGACAGAGGGCCCGGGTGTGCCCGACCCCGTAGCACCTGTAGCACCGCAAAGGCTGTGCCACAAGTGCCCGGACCGCACCCGAGCTGAAGCCGACGTGAAGCCGTCCTTTTTCAAGGACGGCTTTGGCAGCGGCGACTGGACAATCCAGGCGGATGGTGCCCATGCCGCCGCGACCGGGCCTGATGTCCCGGCCTTTTACCGCTGCGACGCCGCAGCCCCCCACTGCTGCGACCGCCGCCATCACCTCCTCCTTGGTGACAGTGTCATCCAAGTCGGACACTTCGATGGCCGCGGTCTTTACTGGCCTGGCCACCTTGGCCGCGTCCGCTATGACCTCTTGCAGCTTTTCTGCGAAGAGGTCAGCGTTTTTACTACCCTCCGGTCCGGGGAACTCAAAAATTCGAGCCCCAGCCTGCGTCCGGCGACAGGAGACCTTGCCGATCCCCAGTTTTGTGGGATCGGCGTTGGTACGCGCCCGCATCATGACGGACGCGTACGTCTCCCCCCGCTCCGCAGCCTTCGCGGTGAGCGTCACCACGACGGCTGCGGTCTTTGGAGGAACCAGGTTCCTCCTGGCGCCAGCTGGGGGGGAACTTTTCCCCTTCCCCTTTCCCTTGCCATTCGACTGCGACAGGCTGCTGGGAGGGGTGGCAGCGGGGACGGCTGGGGGGGAGCTTTTCCCCTTGCCCTTCCCCTTTCCCTTGCCGGTCGACTGGGACTGGCTGGTGGTGGCGGGGATTGCAGGGACGGCCGCTGTTTGCCCTTTGCCCTTGCCCTTCCTCTTACCCTTGCTGACGACCTTCGTCCAACCAGCAGGGTTGGCTGGGGTG
>CAXKVB010000144.1:0-142918 GCA_964057195.1 Orthosia cruda | reverse complement strand
CCCGCTAGTCACCACCAGGAGGTGGAAGGAAAACGATCGTACGACCGCCCCCTTTCGCGACATGGCGTCCTCGCAAAAGGGGGCAACTGCCGCACAGGACCCCCCACCCCCCAGCATGGAATTCACCACACCGGGAAGCGAGAGGTCCCGCCCGACAACTCCTCAGGGCACGGCGCAGCTACGCCCCCGCTGGGCACACCTAGACGGTGTGCTGCGCCGTGCCCCCACCGCGCTGGACCTTACGGTCCCCTCAGTTGCGGCATCTGGCCCGCGAGGGACAGATGCCGCAACCGCCGCCCAGGACCCCCCACCCCCCAGCATGGAATTCACCACACCGGGAAGCGAGAGGTCCCGCCCGACATCTCCTCAGGGCACGGCGCAGCTACGCCCCCGCTGGGCACACCTAGACGGTGTGCTGCGCCGTGCCCCCCACCGCGCTGGACCTTACGGTCCCCTCAGTTGCGGCATCTGGCCCGCGAGGGACAGATGCCGCAACCGCCGCCCAGGACCCCCCACCCCCCAGCATGGAATTCACCACACCGGGAAGCGAGAGGTCCCCGCCCGACATCTCCTCAGGGCACGGCGCAGCTACGCCCCGCTGGGCACACCTAGACGGTGTGCTGCGCCGTACCCTCCACCGCGCTGGACCTTACGGTCCCCACCGTTGCGGCATCTGGCCCGCGAAGGTCAGATGCCGCCCTCCGCGTCTGCCGCGGCGCGTCGAGACCGACGCTCCGCCGCCTCCTCCTTCCATCGACTTGTCCCTGCCGACCATCCCACGCCAAAGGAGGGCCGGCAACGACAAGTCAACACCTCCTCGTGGGCCCACTTCCCGCCCCCGGGCGGCGGCCGCCCCCACCCGCAAGAGAGAGAGCCGGGCGCAGAGCCAGGTGCAGAGCGGGCTAAGCCGGATGCAGGTCCGGGCAAAGCAGGGTGCAGAGCTGGTCAGTGCAGGGTGCAGAGCTGGTCAGTGCACTCGGGGAGCTCAAACCGCACGAGCGCCGAGTGCAAAGCCAGGTGCAGAGCGGGCAAAGCCAAGTGCAGAGCGGGCAGAGCCCGGTTGCAGAGCCGGGCAGAGCAGGGTGCAGAGCTGGTCAATGCACCCGGGGAACCCCCCCGCAGGAGCGGGCGGCCCGCCCAGAGGCCCGGAAGTGAGCCCCACCACAAACCTACCTAACCTACCCAAAAACCTACCTACCCAACCTAGCCCCACCCCTATGTCGCGTCTGGAGTGTCCCCTGCTAATCAGGGGAACACCCAGAGCGACATCCCCCCCCCGTCAGGTATTCGCCACCGCCAACAAGAACCCACGAATGGGAAGTTATTGACGGTGCCCGGGGTGCACCAGCCCAGCGGGTTGCTCTTCCCCCCGGACGTATCCGAAAGAGACCAGCAACCAACTAGGCCAACGTGGAGGTTACCTGACCCGCACCCCACCCTTTTTTTTTTTTTTTTTTTTTTGATCACGCTGGGAAAAAATGCATTACGCATACCCACCCATTGGGGGAATGGGGGGGCTATGTGGGACTCCCCGGGCAAACAAGCCCGGTATACCCACTAAAATAACCCAGCGGCACTCCCGCTTCGTCTGTGTGGAGGAGGACTGGGAACCGGCAGAGCCTTGACTACCAGCCCTCCCCCGACGACTGTCCACCTTTATGGCGGGCCCTTCACGCCCCTCCCTTAGTGGAGGGGCCCGGGAACGACCGCGAGTGCTCGGCCGTTCCGGCCCGAGGGTGGTGACTGTGCAATGCAGACGAGAGGCGCCCCCGCGCCTGTCGTCCGCTAGTCACCACCAGGAGGTGGGAGGAGACGATCGTACAACCGCCTTCTCCCACCCCTTCTCCGCCTGCGGAGCGGCGGCGCGAGAGGATCATCCTCCCGCGCACGCTCCGCCGCCTCCTTTTGCGACATAACTTGCTCGCAAAAGGAGGCAACCGCAGCCCAGGCCTCCTCACTCCCCAGCATGGAGTTGACCACGCCGGGAAGTGAGAGGTCCTGCCCGACAACTAAAACTAGGACACGGCGCAACTCAGCCCAGGCTGGGCACACCTCGAGGGTGTGCTGCGCCGTGTCCTCTGCCGCGCCGCAATCGTGGCACGCCGGGGTTTCCTCCCTCCGGATCCGGTGCAGGTGCGTTCCGAAACAACCATGTCCGGACAACACCTGCACCAAACGGAACGAAAGGAAACCGTGGGGCCGCTCGAGCCAGCCCTGCAAGACTGGACCGAGCGCGTCCAACGTCCGGCGTCCAAAAGTGGCGGTGGCGAGGTCCGCCGCCCAATGAAGGACGATGGCGTCCCTCGCCTCTCGCCGCACGGCCTCCCGCTCCTCCGCGGCGGGGCGCTCCCCGAGCGCCTTCCGCCGTGCCGCCCACTCGTACACTCTGGCGAGCACCCATGCCTCCAACTCCCAGGGAGGGGTGCCGGCCAGAGCGCACGCCGCCGAATAGCCCACCGAGCGGTAGGCCCTCGCCACCCGCTGTGCAATGGCCCTTTGGGGCCTGCGGATGGCGGTTGCATTCTCCCTCCTGTGGAGGGATTCCGCCCAGATGGGTGCCCCGTAGAGGGCCATGCTCCGCAGGATGCCGGCATACAGTCGCCGGCACCGTGCACTGGGCCCCCCCAGATTCGGCATGAGCCATGAGAGGGCGTCCGCGGCCTTCAGCAGGCGCGTCGACAGCCCGCTGAAGTGCGGGCCGAAGCGCCACCTGCTGTCCAGCACTAGGCCCAGATATTTCATCTGGGCCTTCACACCTATTTGGACGCCCTCCACGACGATGTGGGCGGCAGGAGGGCAGCGCTGCCGAGGCCCGTGAAAGAACACGGCCTCGGTCTTGTTCAGCGCCACCCTCAAACCTAGCCGGCGGATCCTCCCTGCTACCAACGATCCGCCAGCCGAGGCCAAACAGGCCGCCTCCCCGAAATTCCTCCCCCGGGCAACGAGGAGAGTGTCATCCGCGTAACAGATGACACTCGTCCCCGGAGGAGGGCTCCCCGCAAGAGCCAATCGAACCCGATGTTCCACAAGGGTGGCCCTAGCACCGACCCCTGTGGAACACCGGACTCCGCGCCGTAACGCCTGATCCTGGCCGTCTTGTCCACCAGGAGGACCTCTCTGTCCTCCAGGTAGCTGGCCAGGATCGCCCGTAGATATTGGGGCACTCCGTGGTACCGGAGTGCCTCCAATATCGTCGAGTGGGGGACGGAGTTGAAGGCGTTGGCTATGTCAAACGACACCGCCAACACTCCGCCCCCCGACTCGACCGCCTCCTGCACCTGGCCCCTGAGTAGGGCCAACGCGTCGACCGTCGAACGCCCCCGTCTGAAACCAAACTGGGCGTCCGACAGGTCCGGCCCTACCTCCCGCAAATGGCTATTTAGCCGGGTGGCGATGATCCCCTCGAACAATTTACCGACCTCATCGAGCAGAACGATGGGTCGGTATGCCGAGGGGGAGTCCACCGGACGTCTTTCCTTCCGGAGGAGGCACAAATGCCCCTCCTTCCACGGTTTCGGGAACCTCCCAGCCGTAAGGCACGCGCTGAAGAGGTCCCGAAACCTATCCTCCATGAGGGACGCCGCGATGGCCACCACCCGTGCGGGGACACCGTCCGGTCCAGGGGCCGTCTTCTTCGCGCGGAGGGCTAGAACCCCCGCGCGAAGTTCCTCCGCCGATACTGGAGGGACCTCCTCCACCGGCGAAGCCACCACCCCCCCAAGCGGGGGGTTCATCGTTGGTGGGGTGAAGTCGGTCCTGCACGGAAACAGGGACCGGACCACCCCATCCAGCAACGCCGGCTCCAGGGTCTCCGTTACTGGGGGACCAAAGGGGCGCAGTTGTTTCCGCGCCGCCTTATATGGCCGCCCAAACGGATCCCTGTCGAGGCCCTCCAGCATCTCGGCCCTCGCCGAGTCCTTGGGGCGCACATAGCCGACTTGAGGACCGTCTTTGCCTCTAGGTAAGAGGCGTAGAGGCGGTCCTCCCCGGCCTGAGATCGGGTAGTGCGCCGCCGACACCGCGTATAGGCCCTCCTGGCCGCCACGCAGGCGCCCCGGAGCCCCGCCAGCTCCTCCGACCACCAATAGACGGCGCGACGGGGAGTTGGACGGCGTGACCGAGGCATACTTGCGTTGCAGACCTCGGTCAGGGACCCCCTGAGCTGGACCGCCGCGCGGTCCACGTCCAGGACAGGCTCGACAGGGGGGCGAGAGCCAGTCCTGGAGAAAGGCTGCCTCCTTGGCTGCCTCCCGGTCCAGGCGGGTGAGAGCCCACCGCGGGAAGGGAGATTGGCCCGAGCGGGCCGTCCCCCCCCGAGGGCCAATCCCACCAACCACCCATGGCCCCACCGACATCTTGTCATATGGGCCGAATCTCAAGGAGACGGCTGCGGACATAGCCCGCCAAATAGGCGCGCTATCACCGCAGTCGCTTCTTGACTCCTTCCCGAGGGCCAGTGGAGATGTCGAACCGCACGTATCGGTGGTCCGACAAAGTCTCCACCGTCTCCACCCGCCAGTTCACAACGCGGGCGGCTAGGGCGGGGGTGGCAAACGAGACGTCTACCACCGACCCTCCCCGTTGCCGCACACACGTGTGGACCGCCCCCCTGTTGAGGAGGGACACGCCGCACGAGGCCGCCCAGAATTCGACGGCGCGTCCCCGGACAGTACAGGAGGCAGCCGGGTTGCCCCAAGCCTCCGACTTGGCGTTCAGGTCGCCTATCACGGCGACCTGGCGTGGTGCCGCCCTCCCGGCGACTGCCGTAAGGATCTCGAGAAAATTCTCGAAATCCCTTAGAGGGCGGTTTGGGGAGAAATATACCCCCACCAGGGCCATGTCTCCCCCCCACGCGGCGGCCACGTATCCCGGTCCCCTCTATAAAAGCGAGAGGGGAGGGGAGTCCGCGGAAGGCCGCGCCACCAACGCCACCAAGCCGTCCCGATCGCCCAGCCAGGTACTGGGGACCGAGTAAGGCTCGGCAACCACCGCCACGTCCACCAACCACTCGGCCATGATCTGTGTGAGCAGATCCTGGGCCACCCTGCAGTGGTTGGTGTTCGCCTGGAGGATGCGATGTTCGACTCTATGCATCAATCGGACATCGCACCCCCCTCCTCTTCAGCCAGGCCAGCAGCAGCCGAATGCCCTACTTCCGCCACGGCGGCGGCAGTGGCAGGCTTTCTCGGCGCCTGCGCTGCTTTTCCCTTCTTAGGGGGGGGATTACACATCATCCCCCCCATTATGTGGCCTGCCGGGCGGCCACTGGTGGCACATACAGCGCACCGCGGCGCGGCCGCCTCGCACGATGCGACTTTGTGGCCCTCCTTGCCGCAGCGGTAACAGCTCTCTGTCCGATCTATTGTGGACGGACAGAGGGCACGGGTGTGTCCGACTCCGAAGCACCTGAAGCACCTCAAGGGCCGTGCTGCAAGTGCCCGGACCACACCCGAGCTGAAGCCGACTTGTAGCCGTCCTTTGTCAAGGACGGCTTTGGCAGCGGCAACTGGGCATTCCATGCGAATGGTGCCCATGCCGCCGCGGCCGGGCCTGATGTCCCGGCCTCGCACCGCTGCGACGCTACAGCCCCCTATCGCTGCGACCGCCGCCACCACCTCCTCCTTGGTGACCGAGTCGTCCAGGTCGGTCACCTCGATGGCGGCGGTCTTCACTGGCCTGGCCACCTTGGCCGCATCTGCGATAACCTCTTGTAGCTTCGCTGCAAAGAGGTCCGCGTTCTTGCCACCCTCGGCCCCCGGGAACTCGAATAATCGAGCCCCAGCTTGGGTCCGGCGGCAGGACACCTTGCCGATCCCCAGTTTTGTGGGATCGGCATTGGTACGCGCCCGCATCATAACGGACGCGTACGTTTCCCCCCGCTCCGCAGCCTCCGCGGTGAGCGTCACCACGACGGCTGCGGTTTTGGGAGGAACTAGGTTCCTCTTGCCGGCTGGGGGCGAACTCTTGCCCTTTCCCCCGCCAGTCGACTGCGACTGGCCGCTGCGAGGGACGGCTGGGGGTGAGCTTTTCCCCTTCCCCTTGCCAGTCGACTGCGACTGGCTGGGAGGGGTGGTGGCGGGGACGGCAGGGACGACCGCTGCCGTCTTTTTGCCCTTCCCCTTCCCCTTGCCGACGACCTTCGTCCAACCAGCAGGGTTGGCTGGGGTGGCGGCAGGCAGAAGGGGGTCCTCCTCCCTCTGTGAGGTCGGCCCCGGCTCTCCCTTCCTCTTGTCCGCCGCAAGAGGCAGACGGTAACTTTTGGCCGGCAGGAGCCGGTCCTCTATGCCTGCTATGCAGGCCCTGGTAAACTCCCTCTCCTCCATCACAACCTTGCGGATGATATCCTCAAGGTTTGAGGAGGAGGGGCCTCCTGCCGCAGGATTAAGCTCAGCCTGGGTTGGCCGCGCCGTGGCATCAGCCAGCTTCTGGTGCAGCTGGCTGACCTCCGACTGCAGGCGGTCTATCCTCGCCTGCAGCTGTCGCGTCTCGTCGTTGGCCTTGCGCTGCACCAGCTCTGCGATGATGCCACGCATGCTTGCGGCCCGGCACTTGAGGCACTTCTGAAAAGTGCCCTTCAGGTGCGAGGACTTGGAGGCGACCTCCACGATCCCCTCCTCGTCCTCCAGAGCCATCCTTTCCAGTTCGGCCAAGGAGTGGTCCGCATACAGGACGCGGGACGCACCGTATCCGGACTTGGCACGGGCGACGCGAGCCCGTTCCTCCTTGGCCTCAACCCTCTCCTCCAGCTCTTGCTGGAGCTGCTCCCGCTTAGCCAGGTCCAATTGGCGCTGGGCGTCCGCAAGACCCACGTCGTGGGTATCCGCCTCAGTCACCGGCTTTTTGGCCTTGGCCTTCTTCCGCGACTCCTTCGCCGAACTCGACGCCGAGGAGCCATCCGACCCTTCCTTAAGGAAGGCCCTCTTCCGCGATCGCGATCGTGATCGGGTATCCTCGATCACCATCGCGGTCGCGTCCGACGCAACGGACTCATTGTCGGAGTCCGACAGTTCGTCCGCCCCTTCTCCGTAGAAGGTCCGCCCTTCTGACGCTGAAGCGTCGCTGTGGCCCTGAGAAGGGCCTTTTGGTTGGCCCTGAGAAGGGCCTTTTTTCATAAAATGCCCGAGGGCGTCCCGAGCAGGTTTCGGCATATTAATTAAAATCAAAGCAATGATCGCAGTATCCGCAAATAAAATAAAATAAGGCTACGATCGCACAGCGCACTTTAGCCGCACCCAGTCTGCCACTCCGTTACGGTGGTCAGAACTGGGGCGTTGCCCGGGGGAAACGATCGAGGACGTATGCACTGTGGGGGATCCCCCACCCGCACCCCACCCTAACCTAACCTAACCTTTTTTTTTTTTTTTTGATCTCGCTGGGAAAAAATGCATTACGCATACCCACCCATTGGGGGAATGGGCGGGCTATGTGGGACTCCCCGAGCGAGCCCGGTATACCCACTAAAATAACCCAGCGGCACTCCCGCATCGTCTGTGTGGAGGAGGACTGGGAAACTGGCACAGCCTTTACGTCCAGCCCTCCGCCGACGACCGCCCGCCTTTTAGGACAGGCCCTTCACGCCCCTCCCTCAGTGGAGGGGCCCGGGAACGACAGTGAGTGCTCGGCCGTTCCCGCCCGATGGTGGTGATTGTGCAATGCAGACGAGAGGCGCCCCCGCACCTGTCGCCCGCTAATCACCACCAGGAGGTGGGAGGAGACGATCATACAACCGCCTTCTCCCACCCCTTCTTCGCCTGCGGAGCGGCGGCGCGAGAGGATCGTCCTCCCGCGCACGCTCCGCCGCCTCCTTTTGCGACATGACATCCTCGCAAAAGGAGGCAACCGCTGCCCAGGCCTCCCCACTCCCCAGCATGGAGTTTACCACACTGGGAAGCGAGAGGTCCTGCCCAACCACATCGATCAGGGCACGGCGCAGCTCTGCCCAGGCTGGGCACACCTCTAGGGTGTGCTGCGCCGTGTCCTCCGCAGCGCCACAGTCGTGGCACCCCGGGGTTTCCTCCCTCCGAATCCGGTGCAGGTGCGTTCCGAAACACCCATGTCCGGACAACACCTGCACTAGACGAAACGAGAGGAAACCGTGGGGCCGCTCGAGCCAGTCCTGCAAGACTGGACCGAGCGCGTCCAGCGTCCGACGGCCAAAGGTGGCGGTGGCGAGGTCCTCCGTCCAATGGAGGACTATTGCGTCCCTCGCCTCCCGCCGCACGGCCTCCCGCTCCTCCGTGGCGGGGCGCTCCCCGAGCGCCCTCCGCCGCGCCGTCCATTCGTACACTCTGGCGAGCACCCACGCCTCCAATTCCCAAGGAGGCGTGCCCGCCAGAGCGCACGCCGCCGCGAAGCCCACCGAGCGGTAGGCCCTTCGCCACCCGCTGTGCAATGGCTCTTTGAGGCCTGCGGATGGCGAACCTAACCTAACCTAACCTTTTTTTTTTTTTTTTTTTTTTTTTTTTTTTTTTTTTTTTTTTTTTTTTTTTTGATCTCGCTGGGAAAAAATGCATTACGCATACCCGCCCATCGGGGGAATGGGCGGGCCGCCTCCTTTTGCGACATCACGACCTCGCAAAAGGAGGCAACCGCCGCCCAGGCCTCCTCACTCCCCAGCATGGAGTTGACCACGCTGGGAAGTGAGAGGTCCCGCCCAATTACACAATTCAGGGCACGGCGCAGCTCTGCCCAGGCTGGGCACACCTCGAAGGTGTGCTGCGCCGTGTCCTCCGCAGCGCCACAATCGTGGCACCCCGGGGTTTCCTCCCTCCGGATCCGGTGCAGGTGCGTTCCGAAACACCCATGTCCGGACAACACCTGCACCAAACGGAATGAGAGGAAACCGTGGGGCCGCTCGAGCCAGCCCTGCAGGACTGGACCGAGCGCGTCCAGCGTCCGACGGCCAAAGGTGGCGGTGGCGAGGTCCTCCGTCCAATGGAGGACTATTGCGTCCCTCGCCTCCCGCCGCACGGCCTCCCGCTCCTCCGCGGCGGGGCGCTCCCCGAGCGCCTTCCGCCGCGCCGTCCATTCGTACACTCTGGCGAGCATCCACGCCTCCAATTCCCAAGGAGGTGTGCCCGCCAGAGCGCACGCCGCCGCGAAGCCCACCGAGCGGTAGGCCCTCGCCACCCGCTGTGCAATGGCTCTTTGAGGCCTGCGGATGGCGGTCGCGTTCTCCCTCCTGTGGAGGGAGTCCGCCCAGATGGGGGCCCCGTACAGGGCCATACTTTTGAGGATGCCGGCATAGAGGCGCCGGCATCGCTCCTTCGGCCCCCCCAGATTTGGGAGGAGCCACGATAGGGCATCGGCGGCCTTCAGCAGGCGCGTCGACAGCCCGCTAAAGTGCGGGCCGAAGCGCCACCTGCTGTCCAGCACTAGGCCCAGATACTTCATCTTGGCCTTCACGTCTATCCTGACGCCCTCCACGACTATGTGGGCGTCAGGTGGGTAGCGCTGCCGAGGCCCGTGGCCACCACGCAGGCGGCCCGGAGCCCTGCCAGCTCCTCCGTCCACCAATACACGGCGCGACGGGGAGGCGGACGGCGTGACCGAGGCATGCTGGAGTTGCATACCTCGGTCAGCGACCCGCGGAGCCGGACCGCTGCGGCGTCAACGTCCGGGGCCTCCACAGGGGGCGAGAGCCAGTCCTGGAGGAACGCCGCCTCCTGGGCTGCCTCCCGGTCCAGGCGGGTGAGAGCCCACCGCGGAAAGGGAGATTGGCCCGAGCGGGCCATTCCCCCCCGCGAGCCCTGGGTGGAGATGTCGAACCGCACATAACGGTGGTCCGACAGAGTCTCCACCATCTCCACCCGCCAGTTCACAACGCGGCCGGCCAGCACGGGGTTGGCAAACGAGACGTCAACCACTGACCCTCCCCGCTGCCGCACACACGTGTGAACATCCCCCCTGTTTAGGAGGGATACACCGCACGAAGCCGCCCATAATTCGGCGGTGCGTCCCCGGACGTTGCATGAGGCGGCCGGGTTGCCCCATGCCACCGACTTGGCGTTAAGGTCACCCAACACGGCGACCTGGCGTGGTGCCGCCCTCCCGACGACTGCCGTAAGGACTTCGAGAAAGTTCTCGAAGTCCCTAAGAGGGCGGTTTGGGGAGAAATATACCCCGACCAGGGCTATGTCTCCCCACGCGGCGGCCACGTATCCCGGTCCCCTCTCTAAAAGCGAGAGGGGAGGGGAGTCCGTGGTGGGCCGCGACACCAACGCCACCAAGCCGTCCCGATCACCCAGCCAACGGCCAGGTATCGAGTACGGCTCGGCGACCACCGCCACGTCCACCAACCACTCAGCCACGGTCTGCATCAGCAGATCCTGAGCCGCTCTGCAGTGGTTGGTGTTCGCCTGGAGGATGCGATGTTCGACTCTATGCGTTAATCGGACATCGCACCCCCCTCCTCAACAGCCGCCGTGGTCGTGGTCCCAGCCTCTGGAACGGCGGTGGCAGTGACAGGCCGGGTCGGCGCCTGCACTTTGCCCTTCTTGAGGGGAGGACTGCAGTTCCTCCCCTTCATAATGTGGCCCGCAGGGCGGCCACTGGCGGCACACACCGCGCAGTGCGGCGTGGCGGCCTTGCAGGAGGCGATTTTGTGCCCCTCCTTGCCGCAGCGGTAGCAGCTGTCCGTCCTGTCTATGTTGGACGGACAGAGTGCCCGGGTGTGTCCGGTGCCAAAGCACCTAAAACACCTTAGTGGCTGAGCCACTAGTGCCCGGACTGCACCCGAGCTACCCAAGTAGCAAAATTTGGTCCTGTAGTTATTCTAGGAGCATGCATTTTTTAGCCCTATAGAAATCCTATAAACGTTTATAGAACCGCATTTGGGCGCAGTTTATAGGACTATTCGGTCCTGTGATCGTTGTGTTACAGTCCGGTAAAGTGCAATCGGATTTTATAATTATCTTATTAGGTGCTTTTACAGGATACATTATCCTATAAAGGTCCGGTAAACGCACTGACTAAGCGCGATTAGTCCTCTAGCAATCTGGTGCGTGACACGTACTGGTGTAATTAGTCCTGTAACGGTCTAGTGCGTGCCGCTACTGGTGTTATTGATCCCACATTGATCAGCGTGATGTTATTAAAGAGAGTCTTGACAAGAGTCTTGACAAAAAAATTGTTTAAGGGGTAACTACTTAAAACACAATAAAATATATTATCTATTAGCATAACATAGGTGAATTTTGTCTTTTACTTTTTGTGTAAAGAATGTCTAACCAAAATGCGAAATTAATTTTATTGATAAAGTGGTCGAAGATAATAAATATATATTCATGCCCCTTCCAAATTAAACGTATTTATTAATTGTTTATTCGATAATAATTAACATACAAATATAGGGCGCCATGGGACGGATCGTGTGCCATTATATTGCATTTATCAAAACCTTTACAATACTATTTAGTCAAAGTTAAGACTACTATAGGACTACTACTTCGCCACCATATTTTAGTTTTAGGGTTCCTTTAGAGAAATACATCAGAACTATCCCGCATGTCAATACATGTATTGTTATGTCTTAATCAGTACTAATATTTTATAAATAGTCCCCGAATTACTTTATAACACTTTCTCCATAAAATTGATTTCGACATACTCGTAGATGAAGAGTGGCAGTGTAGGGATGCAAAACGATAAATTTATATTTTGAATTATTCAGTACATTCGTCATCAGTACCTACTTTTACGTTATTATACGTAATTTTTATTTTACGTCTTGATTTGACAATAGGATCGCATACCAGATGGCTCTTTGTTTTTTACATCCTCCTGCATTTCACATTTTTTTCAAAGTCAGGGCGGTTGTCATCATTAAATTCATTATCACTGCTTCCGCTATTACTTTCATTATCTTTTTGGTTATTAGAACTTTGAGAAAAATAACTTCGCAGTCTTCTTGGACTATTTCATTTTTATGTTGTACGGAACCATCACGAACTTCACGAGATTCTCTTGTATTTTAGAAGAATATCGACCCGCACTCCAATCCTGATTTCATTCCAAGTAACATTTTTGAAAGTCTTCTTCGATAATTGGCACTATGCTTAAATCGTTTTCATTTGTTTCCATCCGTTTTTTGTTTTTTGGCTTTCTAAAACGTATAACAAAATGGCCAGTAACTCTAGTAATAGCAAATGTAGGACAAATATAAGCAGAATTTTACCTATATACGTCGGTGGCCATGCTAGTTTTGTGCTACCTATCCATTAGAAGTCATGTCTCAGATAAATCGATCCTTTAATATACTTGACCTATAGCACCCATATCTAAGACGTTTATAGAAGTGCATATCTTATAGAAGAATGTAACAAGACGTTAACAAGCATAAACAATCTTATGAAATGCGTTTATAGGATCAAAATGCGATATTTGCTAATTAGTTTTATATTACGCGCTTATATAACTCCAAGGTCTGGTAAGATTCGTATCTCGATAACCTGTAAACGTCTATAAAACTAAGTAATAGGATCGAAAGTACCTATAGCGTAAATGATCTTATGAGATGCTGTTGTGCGATCAGTAATCTCAGTCAAAGCGTCTATTAGATTCTTATTAGACGTTTAGTCTTATAAGTCGATTACTATATGACTGTTTTGCTACTTGGGTAAAGCCGACGTGTAGCCGTCCTTTGTCAAGGACGGCTTTGGCAGCGGCGACTGGGCACTCCAAGCGAATGGTGCCCATGCCGCCGCGGCCGGGCCTGATGTCCCGGCCTCGCACCGCTGCGACGCTGCAGCCCCCCATAGCTGCGACCGCCGCCACCACCTCCTCCTTTGTGACGGTGTCATCGAGGTCCGTCACCTCGATGGCCACCGTCTTCACGGGCCTGGCCACCTTGGCCGCATCCGCAATGACCTCTTGCAGCTTTGCTGCAAAGAGGTCCGCATTCTTGCTGCCCTCTGACCCCGGGAACTCGAATATTCGAGCCCCGGCCTGGGTCCGCCGGCAAGAGACCTTGCCGATCCCCAGCTGGTTGGGATCGGCATTGGCACGCGCCCGCAACAATACGGACGCGTACGTCTCTCCGCGTTCCGCAGCCTCCGCGGTGAGCGTCACCACGACGGCTGCGGTCTTTGGAGGAACAAGGTTCCTCCTGGTGCCGGCGGTTTTGGCTGAGAGAGCAGCGCTGGCGGCCTTGGGTGGCCCTTTCCCCTTTCCCTTCCCTTTGCCAGTCGTATGCGACTGGCTGGGAGGGTTGGCGGCGGGAACGGCTGGGGGGGAGCTATTCCCCTTCCCCTTCCCCTTGCCAGTCGACTGCGACTGACTGGGAGGGGCGGCAGCGGGGGCGGCAGGCACGGCCACTGCCGCCTTTGTGGCCTTACCCTTCCCTTTCCCCCCGCCAACGACTTTCGTCCAGCCTTGCTGGTTGGTCGGGGTGGTGGCAGGCAGGAGAGGGTCCTCCTCCCTCTGCGAGGTCAGCCCCGGCTCACCCCTCCTCTTGTCCGCCGCAAGAGGTAGCCGGTAGCTTTTTTCCGGCAGCAGCCGGTCCTCTATGCCTGCTAAGCAGGCCCTCGTAAAGGCTCTCTCCTCCATCACAACCTTGCGGATAATATCCTCAAGGTTGGAGGAGGCGGGGCCCTCTGCCGCAGGTCTCGGCTGCTCAGCCTGGTTTGGCCGGGCCGTGGCTTCAGCCAGCTTTTGGTGCAGCTGGCTGACCTCCGACTGCAGGCGATCGACTCGCACCTGTAGCTGCCGAGCTTCATCGGAGGCCTTTCGCTGCACCAGCTCCCGAACAATGCCGCGCATGCTCAATGCCCGGCATTTAAGGGACTTCTGAAAAGTCCCTTTTAGATGGGAGGACTTAGAGGCGACCAACACAATCTCCTCTTCGTCCTCCTCAGCCATCCGCTCCAGCTCGGCCAGCGAGTGGTCCGCGTAAAGAACGCGGCTTGAGCCATACCCGGACTTGGCCCGGGCGAGCTGCGCCTGTTGCTCTTTGGCAGCAACCCGCTCCTCCAGGTCCTGCTGGAGCTGCTCCCGCCGGGTCAAGTCCAACTGGCGTTGGGCATCTGCGAGACCCACATCGTGGGTGTCCGCCGGCTTTTTGGCCTTGGCCTTCTTTGTCGGCTCCTTCGCCGAACCCGAAGCCGAAGAGCCATCGGACCCGTCCTTCAGGAAGGCCCGCTTCCGCGATTGAGATCGACCTTGCTCAACCTCCATCGAACTCGCTCTCGACACTACGGACTCGTTGTCGGAATCCGACTCGTCCGCCCTTCCACCGTAGAAGGTCCGACCTTCCTCCGCTGACGCTGAAGCGTCACGTTGGCCCTGAGAAGGGCCTTTGGGTTGGCCCTTAGAAGGGCCTTTGGGTTTTAAAAACCGCCCGCGGGCGTCTCGCACAGAATCGGACATAATAAAATCTCAGCAATGATCGTAAAAACCGCAAGTGAATAAAATGAAGGCTACGATCGCACAGCGCACTTTAGCCGCACCCAGTCTGCCACTCCGTTACGGTGGTCAGAACTGGGGCGTTGCCCGGGGGAAACGAACGAGGACGTATGCACTGTGAGGGGATCCCCCAACCTAACCTTTTTTTTTTTTTTTTTTTTTTTGATCACGCTGGGAAAAAATGCATTACGCATACCCACCCATTGGCGGATTGGGGGGCTATGTGGGACTCCCCGGGCAAGCCCGGTATACCCACTAAAATAACCCAGCGGCACTCCCGCATCGTCTGTGTGGAGGAGGACTGGGAAACTGGCACAGCCTTTACGTCCAGTCCTCCGCCGACGACCGCCCGCCTTTACGGCAGGCCCTTCACGCCCCTCCCTCAGTGGAGGGGCCCGGGAACGACAGCGGGTGCTCGGCCGTTCCCGCCCAACGAAACCTTTTTTTTTTTTTTTTTTTTGATCACGCTGGGAAAAAATGCATTACGCATACCCACCCATTGGGGGAATGGGGGGCTATGTGGGACTCCCCGGGCCCCCCAGCCCGGTATACCCACTAAAATAACCCAGCGGCACTCCCGCATCGTCTGAATGGAGGAGGACTGGGAAACCGGCAGAGCCTTTACGTCCAGTCCTCCGCCGACGACCGCCCGCCTTTTAGGGCGGGCCCTTCTCGCCCCTCCCTCAGTGGAGGGGCCCGGGAACGACCGCGAGTGCTCAGCCGTTCCCGCCCGCAAGGGTGGTGACTAGTGCAATGCAGGCTAAGGCGGCCCCCACGCCCGTCGCCCGCTAGTCACCACCAGGAGGTGGGAGGAAACGATCGTACGACCGCCCCCTTCCACCCCCTCTCCGCCACCCCCTTTTGCGACATGGCGTCCTCGCAAAAGGGGGGACCAACCGCCGCCCAGGACCCCCCACCCCCCAGCATGGAATTCACCACACCGGGAAGCGAGACGTCCCGCCCGACAACTCCTCAGGGCACGGCGCAGCTACGCCCCCGCTGGGCACACCTAGACGGTGTGTTGCGCCGTGCCCTCCACCGCGCTGGACCTTACGGTCCCCTCCGTTGCGGCATCTGGCCCGCGAAGGACAGATGCCGCAACCGCCGCCCAGGACCCCCCACCCCCCAGCATGGAATTCACCACACCGGGAAGCGAGAGGTCCCGCCCGACAACTCCTCAGGGCATGGCGCAGCTACGCCCCCGCTGGGCACACCTAGACGGTGTGCTGCGCCGTGCCCTCCACCGCCCCTGACCTTTACGGTCCCCCGCGTGTGCGGCGGCGCGTCGAGACCGACGCTCCGCCGCCTCCTCCTTCCATTGACTTGTCCCTGCCGACCATCCCACGCCAAAGGAGGGCCGGCAACGACAAGTCACACCACCTACCTACCTACCCAACCTAATTTAACCAACCTACCCAAACTAGCCTACCCAACCTAGCCCCCCTATATCGCGTCTGGAGTGTCCCCTGCTAATCAGGGGAACACCCAGAGCGACATCCCCCCCTGTCAGGTATTCGCCACCGCCAACAAGAACCCACGAATGGGAAGTTATTGACGATGCCCGGGGTGCACCAGCCCAGCGGGTTGCTCTTCCCCCCGGATGTATCCGAAAGAGACCAGCAACCAACTAGGCCAACGTGGAGGTTACCTGACCCGCACCCCATTACCTGACCCGCACCCCCGCCCAACGAAACCTTTTTTTTTTTTTTTTTTTTTTGATCTCGCTGGGAAAAAATGCATTACGCATACCCACCCATTGGGGGAATGGGGGGGCTATGTGGGACTCCCCGGGCCCCCCAGCCCGGTATACCCACTAAAATAACCCAGCGGCACTCCCGCATCGTCTGAATGGAGGAGGACTGGGAATCCGGCACAGCCTTTACGTCCAGCCCTCCGCCGACGACCGCCCGCCTTTAAGGGCAGGCCCTTCACGCCCCTCCCTCAGTGGAGGAGCCCGGGAACGACCGCGAGTGCTCGGCCGTTCCCGCCCGCAAGGGTGGTGACTAGTGCAATGCGAGCTAAGGCGGCCCCCACGCCATCGCCCGCTAGTCACCACCAGGAGGTAGGAGGAAACGATCGTACGACCGCCCCCTCCCACCTCCTCTCCGCCACCCCCTTTTGCGACTTGGCGTCCTCGCAAAAGGGGGGACAACCGCCGCCCAGGACCCCCCACCCCCCAGCATGGAATTCACCACACCGGGAAGCGAGAGGTCCCGCCCGACATCTCCTCAGGGCACGGCGCAGCTACGCCCCCGCTGGGCACACCTAGACGGTGTGCTGCGCCGTGCCCTCCACCGCTCCTGACCATTACGGTCCACTACGTAGCAGCATCTGGCCCGCGAAGGCCAGATGCCACCCTCCGCGTGTGCAGCGGTGCGTCGAGACCGACGCACCGCCGCCCCCTCCTTCCATTGACTTGTCCCTGCCGACCATCCCACGCCAAAGGAGGGCCGGCAACGACAAGCCATCACCGCCTACCTACCTACCCAACCTAATTTAACTTACCTACTCAAACTAGCCTACCCAACCTAGCCCCCCTATATCGCGTCTGGAGTGTCCCCTGCTAATCAGGGGAACACCCAGAGCGACATCCCCCCCTGTCAGGTATTCGCCACCGCCAACAAGAACCCACGAATGGGAAGTTATTGACGGTACCCGGGGTGCACCAGCCCAGCGGGTTGCTCTTCCCCCCGGACGTATCCGAAAGAGACCAGCAACCAACTAGGCCAACGTGGAGGTTACCTGACCCGCACCCCGCCCAACGAAACCTAACCTAACCTTTTTTTTTTTTTTTTTTTTTTTTTTGATCTCGCTGGGAAAAAATGCATTACGCATACCCACCCATTGGGGGAATGGGGGGGCTATGTGGGACTCCCCGGGCAAGCCCGGTATACCCACTAAAATAACCCAGCGGCACTCCCGCATCGTCTGTGTGGAGGAGGGCTGGGAAACTGGCACAGCCTCTACGTCCAGTCCTCCGCCGACGACCGCCCGCCTGTACGGCAGGCCCTTCACGCCCCTCCCTCAGTGGAGAGGCCCGGGAACGACAGCGAGTGCTCGGCCGTTCCCGCCCAACGAGGGTGGTGACTCGTGCAATGCGAGCGAGAGGCGCCCCCGCGCCTGTCGCCCGCTAGTCACCACCAGGAGGTGGGAGGAGACGATCGTACAACCGCCTTCTCCCACCCCTTCTCCGCCTGCGGAGCGGCGGCGCGAGAGGATCATCCTCCCGCGCACGCTCCGCCGCCTCCTTTTGCGACATAACTTGCTCGCAAAAGGAGGCAACCGCCGCCCAGGCCTCCTCACTCCCCAGCATGGAGTTGACCACGCTGGGAAGTGAGAGGTCCGGTCCAATAACACAATTCAGGGCACGGCGCAGCTCTGCCCAGGCTGGGCACACCTCGAGGGTGTGCTGCGCCGTGTCCTCCGCAGCGCCACAGTCGTGGCACCCCGGGGTTTCCTCCCTCCGGATCCGGTGCAGGTGCGTTCCGAAACACCCATGTCCGGACAACACCTGCACTAGACGAAACGAGAGGAAACCGTGGGGCCGCTCGAGCCAGCCCTGCAAGACTGGACCGAGCGCGTCCAGCGTCCGACGGCCAAAGGTGGCGGTGGCGAGGTCCTCCGTCCAATGGAGGACTATTGCGTCCCTCGCCTCCCGCCGCACGGCCACCCGCTCCTCCGCGGCGGGGCGCTCCCCGAGCGCCTTCCGCCGCGCCGTCCATTCGTAAACTCTGGCGAGCACCCACGCCTCCAATTCCCAAGGAGGCGTGCCCGCCAGAGCGCACGCCGCCGCAAAACCTACCGAGCGGTAGGCCCGCGCCACCCGCTGTGCAATGGCCCTTTGGGGCCTGCGGATGGCGGTCGCGTTCTCCCTCCTTTGAAGGGAGTCGGCCCAGATTGGGGCCCCGTAAAGGGCCATGCTCTTCAAAATGCCGGCGTACAACCGCCGGCATCGCGCCTTCGGCCCCCCCAGATTTGGCAGGAGCCACGACAGGGCATCGGCGGCCTTCAGCAGGCGCGTCGACAGCCCACTGAAATGTGGGCCGAAGCGCCACCTGCTGTCCAGCGTGAGGCCCAGATACTTCATCTGGGCCCCGACCTCGATCCTGACGCCCTCCACGACTATGTGGGCGTCAGGAGGGCAGCGCTGCCGAGGCCCGTGAAAGAACACGGCCTCGGTCTTGTTCAGCGCTACCCTCAATCCAAGTTGGCGGATCCTACCTGCCACTAAGGATCCGCCAGCCGAGGCCAGACAGGCCGCCTCCCTGAAGTCCCTCCCCCGGGCAACGAGGAGAGTGTCATCTGCGTAACATATGACACTCGTGCCCTGGAGGAGGGTGCCGCGCAGGAGCCAGTCAAAACCCATGTTCCACAGGGGGGGGCCTAGAACCGACCCCTGTGGGACACCGGACTCCGCGCCGTACCTCCTGACCCTGGCCGTCTTGTCTACCAGGAGGACCTCTCGGTCCTCCAAGTAGCTGGCCAGGAGGACCCGCATGTATTGGGGCACTCCGTGGTACCGGAGTGCCTCCAATATCGTCGAGTGGGGCACGGAGTTGAAGGCGTTGGCGATGTCGAATGACACCGCCAAAACTCCGTTCCCTGCCGCGACCGCCTCCTGCACCTGGCCCTTCAGCAGGGCCAAGGCGTCGACCGTCGAACGCCCCTGTCGAAATCCGAACTGGGCGTCCGACAGGTCTGGCCCTACCGCCCGCAAGTGGCTATTTAGCCGGGTGGCGATGATCCCCTCGAACAACTTACCGACCTCATCGAGCAGAACGATGGGCCGGTATGCCGAGGGGGAGTCCACCGGGCGTCCCTCCTTCCGGAGGAGGCACAATCGCCCCTCCTTCCACTGCTTCGGGAACCTCCCAGCCGTAAGACACGCGCTGAAGAGGTCCCGAAACCTGCCCTCCATAAGGGACGCCGCGATGGCCACCACCCGTGCGGGGACGCCGTCCGGTCCAGGGGCCTGCAGGGATCTTCTCTCTTCTCTGCTCTTGAGGGGAGGACTGCAGTTCCTCCCCTTCATAATGTGGCCCGCAGGGCGGCCACCGGCGGCACATACCGCGCAGTGCGGCTTGGCGGCCTTGCAGGAGGCGGCTTTGTGGCCCTCCTTGCCACAGCGGTAGCAGCTCTCTGTCCGGTCTATCGTGGACGGACAGAGGGCCCGGGTGTGTCCGGTGCCGAAGCACCTGTAACAGCGCAAAGGCTGGGCCTCAAGGGCCCGGACTGCACCCGAGCTGAAACCGACGGCTAGCCGTCCCTTGTCAAGGACGGCTTTGGCAGCGGCAACTGGGCACTCCAGGCGGATGGTGCCCATGCCGCCGCGGCCGGGCCTAATGGCCCGGCCCTGCACCGCTGCGACATCGCAGCCCCCCATGGCTGCGACCGCCGCCACCACCTCCTCCTTGGTGACCGAATCATCTAGATCGGTCACCTCTATGGCCGCGCACTTGATAGGCCTGGCCACCTTCGCCGCGTCCGCAATGACCTCTTGCAGCTTTGCTGCGAAGAGGTCTGCGTTCTTAGCGCCCTCCGCCCCTGGGAACTCGAAAATTCGAGCCCCAGCCTGCGTCCGGCGACAGGAGACCTTGCCGATCCCCAGTTGAGTGGGATCGGCATTGGCACGCGCCCGCAACAATACGGACGCGTACGTCTCCCCCCGCTCCACAGCCTCCGCGGTGAGCGTCACCACGACGGCTGCGGTCTTGGGAGGATTCAGGTTCCTCCTGCCGGCTGGGGGCGAACTCTTCCCCTTTCCCTTTCCTTTACCAGTCGACTGCGACTGGCTGCTGGGTGGGGTGGCGGCGGGGACGGCTGGGGGAGAGTTTTTCCCGTTTCCCTTCCCCTTTCCCTGTGCAGTCGACTGCGACTGGCTGGGAGGGGGGGTGGCGGCGAGAATTGCAGAGACGGCCGCTGTCGCCCCTTTGCCCTTGCCCTTCCTCTTCCCCTTGCCGACGACCTTCGTCCAACCAGCAGGGTTGGCTGGGGTGGCGGCAGGCAGAAGAGGGTCCTCCTCCCTCTGTGAGGTCGGCCCCGGCTCTCCCTTCCTCTTGTCCGCGGCAAGCGGCAGCCGGTAGCTCTTCTCGGGCAAGAGCCTATCCTCGATTCCTGCTAGGCAGGCTCGGACGAAGTCCCGCTCCTCCATCATGACCTTGCGGATGGTGTCCTCAAGGTCGAAGGAGGCGGGGCGCTCTGCTGCAGGTCTGGACTCGGCTGTGGTTGGCCGGGCCGTGGCCTCTGCCAGCTTCTGGTGCAGTTGGCTGACCTCCGTCTGCAGGCGATCGACCCTCGCCTGCAGTTGCCGCGTCTCGTCGGTCTCCTGCCTCTGCACCAGCTCCGCAATGATTCCACGCATGCTCGCGGCCCGGCATTTGAGGGACTTTTGGAACGTCCCTTTCAGTTGGGAGGACTTCGTGGCGACCACCACTATCTCCCCCACGTCCTCCTCCGCCATCCGCTCCAGCTCCACCAAGGAGTGGTCGGAGTACAAAACGCGGGACGCGCCGTACCCAGACTTGGCCCGAGCGACGCGCGCCTGCTGCTCCTTGGCAGCAACCTGCTCCTCCAGGTCTTGCTGGACCTTTTCCCGCCGTGCCAGATTCAACTGGCGCTGGGCGTCCGCGAGACCCACGTCGTGGGTGTCCGCTGCCGTTGCCGTCTTCTTGGCCTTCGCCTTCTTCTTCGACTCCTTCGCCGAACTTGAGGAGCCATCGGACCCTGTCTTTAGGAAGGCCCGCTTCCGCGACTGCGAACGAGCGCCTTCCTCTACCTCCATAGAGCTCGCCACCGACACAACGGACTCGTTGTCGGAGTCCGACTCTTCCGGCCTTCCTCCATAGAAGGTCCTACCTTCCTCAGCTGATGCTGAAGCGTCACGGTGGCCCTGAGAAGGGCCTTTTGGTTGGCCCTGAGAAGGGCCTTTTTTGACAAAATGCCCGAGGGCATCACGCCTAGGTTTTACCATATTCAATAAAATAAAAATGATAAAATAAAATACAATTTTCAGGCAAGTTCGTTCACGACAAGGCAATAATTCGCAACGAAAGCACAGCGCACTTTAGCCGCACCCAGTCTGCCACTCCGTTACGGTGGTCAGAACTGGGGCGTTACCGGGGGAAACGACGAGGACGTATGCGCTGTGAGGGGATCCCCCAACCTAACCTTTTTTTTTTTTTTTTTTTTTTTTGATCACGCTGGGAAAAAATGCATTACGCATACCCACCCATTGGGGGAATGGGGGGCTATGTGGGACTCCCCGGGCCCCCCAGCCCGGTATACCCACTAAAATAACCCAGCGGCACTCCCGCATCGTCTGAATGGAGGAGGACTGGGAAACCGGCACAGCCTTTACCTCCAGTCCTCCGCCGACGACGGGCAGGCCCTTCACGCCCCTCCCTCAGTGGAGGGGCCCGGGAACGACCGCGAGTGCTCGGCCGTTCCCGCCCGCAAGGGTGGTGACTAGTGCAATGCAGGCTAAGGCGGCCCCCACGCCCGTCGCCCGCTAGTCACCACCAGGAGGTGGAAGGAAACGATCGTACGACCGCCCCCTTCCACCCCCTATCCGCCACCCCCTTTTGCGACTTGGCGTCCTCGCAAAAGGGGAACAACCGCCGCCCAGGACCCCCCACCTCCCAGCATGGAATTCACCACACCGGGAAGCGAGAGGTCCCGCCCGACATCTCCTCAGGGCACGGCGCAGCTACGCCCCCGCTGGGCACACCTAGACGGTGTGCTGCGCCGTGCCCTCCACCGCACTGGACCTAACGGTCCCCTCTGGTGCGGCATCTGGCCCGCGAAGGACAGATGCCGCCCTCCGCGTGTGCGGCGGCGCGTCGAGACCGACGCTCCGCCGCCTCCTCCTTCCATTGACTTGTCCCTGCCGACCATCCCACGCCAAAGGAGGGCCGGCAACGACAAGTCAACACCACCACGTGGGCCCACTTCCCGCCCCCGGGCGTCGGCCGCCCCCACCCGCAAGAGAGAGAGCCGGGCGCAGAGCCAGGTGCAGAGCGGGCTAAGCCGGATGCAGGTCCGGGCAAAGCAGGGTGCAGAGCTGGTCAGTGCAGGGTGCAGAGCTGGTCAGTGCACTCGGGGAGCTCAAACCGCACGAGCGCCGAGTGCAAAGCCAGGTGCAGAGCGGGCAAAGCCAGGTGCAGAGCGGGCAGAGCCCGGTTGCAGAGCCGGGCAGAGCAGGGTGCAGAGCTGGTCAATGCACCCGGGAGACCCCCCCGCAGGAGTGGGCGGCCCGCCCAGAGGCCCGGAAGTGAGCCCCACCGCAAACCTACCTAACCTACCCAAAACCTACCTACCCAACCTAGCCCCACCCCTATGTCGCGTCTGGAGTGTCCCCTGCTAATCAGGGGAACACCCAGAGCGACATCCCCCCCCTGTCAGGTATTCGCCACCGCCAACAAGAACCCACGAATGGGAAGTTATTGACGGTGCCCGGGGTGCACCAGCCCAGCGGGTTGCTCTTCCCCCCGGACGTATCCGAAAGAGACCAGCAACCAACTAGGCCAACGTGGAGGTTACCTGACCCGCACCCCCCCCCCAACCTAACCTAACCTAACCTAACCTAACCTAACCCTGGGATACTACCTCTAGACCTGCGCATACAAGAGGCAGCTGCCCTGTATGAAGCAAGGAGAGGGTCATCCCGGTTTCTGCCAGGAGACAGGGAGATCGAGAGTGCGGTAAGGTTTGCGAAAGCCCCTCACCCAGCTACACAAATGCCCCTCGAATTCATGTGCCTGGCAGATCGAGAGTTGCTAGCCAGCAACAATGCGCAGACGGTGCGTATCTTCACCGACGGCAGCAAGATTGAGGGGAAGGTCGGAGCCACATTATCCATTTGGGATAATGATGGTGAAATCCGGAGCCTCAAGCTTTGCCTTGCCGCGTACTGCACCGTCTACCAGGCTGAACTCCTGGCCATTTGGAAAGCGACCGAGATAATCCTCGCGCGGCAAGAGGCGAGCTATGGATTGCATAGCGACTCAATGTCAGCATTGCAGACGCTTGCAAGCCATAGCTCTCTCCATCCCCTGGCAGTCCATGCGCGCGCCAATTTGGCTCAAGCCCTGGTCCAGAGCAAAGCTGTGTCTTTGTTCTGGGTCAAGGCCCACGCGGGCCTGCCGGGGAATGAGCGAGCGGACGAGCTAGCCAAGGAAGCAGCATTGTCGTCACGGAGGAAGCCGGACTACGACCAGTGTCCGGTTTCATTTATCAAGCGACAGATCCGTTCGGAATCGCTTGATGAATGGAATCGGAGATATGTGTCGGGCGAGACAGCTTCCGTGACGAAAATGTTTCTTCCGGACGCAATAGTGGCCTTCCGTATTGTAAAACAGGTGCGGCCCTCAGGTGTTCTCACGCAGGTTTTGACGGGGCACGGTGGGTTCTCTGAATACTTGAATCGCTTCAAGTGTAAGGAGAGCCCATCGTGCGTCTGCGATCCTAGCGTGCCAGAAAGTGTCCAGCACATAATTGTAGAATGCCCGTTATTTACCAGGGAGCGCTACCAACTTGAATGTGAGCTGGACAAAAAACTGACGAACGAAAATATCTGTGGGTTCATGACAAAGAAAATAGGGAAAAGTTTCTGGCATACTGCGTACATGTGGCCACAAAAGTCATCGCACGAAACCAAAGTTGAAGCGTCGCTATGCTTCACTTGTATTATGTTAATATCAGCTTGGAAGCATAGCAGTCGATGCACAAAACTGCGGTGACTAGTATGCTAGTATAGTACCTAAAATTTTCAGATTGTATAAGTTTTTGGATTTTGTTTATGATAAACTGTATTTTGTAGTTGCGTCCCTAAAAATTGTATTATTATTATCTGTGATAACAGCACCGTTTGTGAAACCTGTGATAGACCGCACCTTTTGTATATTTAATTCTGCACAATGACAAGCACTTTTGCATATTTATTATTGTATTTTAACCATCTGTGATAAACAGCTCTTTTGTATACTGTATATGACGATCAGCAATTTCTGTATAATTATTTTATTTTCTTTTTTAAAACCCTAATTTAATAAATAAAATTGCACATAAAATAGATTAATAACGTGGGAAGCCCACCCACAGTATGTATGGAGACGAAAGCGAGAAAGATACAGTATGAAGAATGAACTTACGAGAGGCACGAAAGAAAGAAATTGTATGCATGAGTTTGAGCAGAATAGGCGCCATTTTGTGGCGGGGATTAGTATTAAGATTAAACAAAAAAAAAAAAAAAAAAAAAAAAAAAAACCTAACCTAACCTAACCTAACCTAATCCGGGGGGTACCCCAGCCCTCGTGCCGGTCGGATCGTTTTTGCAGTCGCTCCGCACTAAAAAATTCCAAAAAGTGGTATAAAGTTAACGGATTTCAACAAACTAAGTGTCGGTGTGTAGAGGAAAATTGCCTCCACACCTCTAAGTGAAAAACACAAACCGGATTGCAGTGCTGTGAAGTGTAGCAACTGAAAACAAGTATTTTAGAGGTTAAGTGTTAGCAAAATTTAACGTTTGCTGTTTTTGCGGCGGAACGAA
The DNA here is from genome assembly GCA_964057195.1 of Orthosia cruda. Taxonomy (NCBI): domain Eukaryota; kingdom Metazoa; phylum Arthropoda; class Insecta; order Lepidoptera; family Noctuidae; genus Orthosia; species Orthosia cruda. The sequence continues at coordinate 117,972 of CAXKVB010000144.1, read as the reverse complement.
AGCGACGACATATCGTTTTTCTTTTGGAAAACTAAGTGGAAGCGGAGCATCTTGGTTCCGGGCTACTCCGGAACCACCTCCGCCCAGGATTTCCGGAGAAAAGCCGGAAAAACCAAAAACACGTGGTCTGAAAAAACCTCAACGGAGCGCGGCAGCTGCCTGAAAATTTGCAGGACTGAAGAGGCTATAAAGGGAGGAACATTAGCGCAAGTAGTAGAATTTTAAGTCATATACTTTGCGAGATATAACTATATAAATATCGAAACTTTCGACATCCATAACTCCTGAAAGGGAGTGAAATTCAGGGAACTTGGACTGCTATCTTTTGCGCGCTAACCGGACGAAGACATCCCGTGAAGCTTATATTTTTAGTATATTTAGTTTTAACGTAGCAATTAAATAAATGTAAAAAGTACATAATTATAAATTTTTATAGGTTAAAATTTAAATTTTAATATCTTTATATAAACATCGTATAGTACTCTATTTTAGCATAATTAAGATATTTTTTTCAAAATTTTCCGACAAGCGGTTTTAAAGTTCTTGATTTTTTAGGCATTTTTTGATATAAAATAGAAATAAATAGAAATAATTATTTTTTGACGACAGAATTGGCATTTAAGGGTGTATTACAGGTGGATTAAGCCCAAAGTCGAGCCCTGTATCTTTTATTTTGACGAAAATTGCTTTTTTCGGCCATTTTGGTTTTCTTGGTTGCCGTGTAAATCCCTTAATATCTCCGGAACCATTAGGCGAACTGTCAAATTATTCTAGAACTGTCAAACCAATTTTCGGGCTCGGATAACTCCCGAGTCGGGGGTCGTAGAGGGCTCGGGTTTTCTTTGGGGGCATCGGCTGGCATCTCCCTACCCGACTGGCATATTTTCAGCGGCTTTCAGGACCAAAGTTTTTTCAGGCCTGAAACCTGCCCCACGGGGTAGATCTCCTCGAGCCGGTTCAGGAAAGCCCAAGCACGGTAGTATTCGGCCGGACGGTCCCGGAGAAAACCACCGGTAACCGGATTCCAGACGCTGACCTTGATCAGCAACCGGAATTTCAAACCGGGTTATCTCCGGAACCCTTTGGGATAGGGTGGTCGTGTTTGGGTTCATTGGATTGGGCTTGGCGGGCTCTGTCCAGTGATCTTAATAGGGAGACTCTACGTAGAGCCGCTCTAGAATTTTTTTTTGACATCGGTTTTTACGACCGCTTGTGACTGTAAGGCCTACGTAGAACCCCCTGAAGACTGTCTGAAGTCTCCAGACCAAGATTGAAGTCTTTTAAAGACGGTTTTTACGCTTATTTTACTTTAAGTTTTTCTAGTTTTAAGACTCTTAGCGGTTTTGTTTCCTTTGAACAACAGCTATTAATTTTATTAAAATTTATTTTATTTATCGTCCCTATTGACGCTTTTATATCTATTGACACATACCTTTCAATATGTTCGGATTCAGAACGCCGTCAAACGCGAAGGACGGTGAAAAATCACCATCAAGACCTGGGGCAGTTGCACCCCCTAACGTTAGACGCAGTATAGGAGAGTGGGAAGCCACAAACTCCAGCCCCTCCAATGACACATATACAATGGAAATGACGTCGCAGGCTGGCCCTGCGAAAACCAAAACCAAACCCACCTTGACGCAGGAGAGCAAAGAGACGATTGCGACAGCAGAGAGGAAGTCTGTCGAAAGACGCTCCCCGCCAAAGCCCAAATACGTGGACCGGACCACGGAGGCTAAAGCCTGCCTGACGAGGACTAAGCTACATTTAAGTAGCTCAAGAAATCTGAAGACGGAAATAAAGACGGCAATTACAGAAGCTACTGAACGACTCTTCAAGCTGGTTAAGGAGGCTGAGGCAGAGACAAAATTGGCAAAGCAAAAACTGTACAAGGAGGGGCCAGTAGAGACAGACCCAAAACCACCAACCCCAGGACCGATTCCCTATAAAGAAATAGACACTAGTCGCCTACAACAGTCTATAGAGCAACATGCTAAGCTCCTTGCGGAGAGCAACGAAAGAATGGAGGAGCTCAAGCAAAGAATGGACCGCCAGACAGAGTTCCTGGAGAGGGCCAGTTACGCAAGTGTGGCAGCAACCGGAGTTGTAAAGTCACTGCCAGTGCGCAGTACCTTGCACTCGGTTGTGGTGGCCTCGAAAGATGAGACTGAAACGGGCGAGGAAGTCCTCGAAAGAATCAGAAAAGTGGTGGATCCCAAGGAGGGATGGATAAAGGTCGAAAAAGTAAGGAAAGCCAAGGACCGTAAGATCATAATGGGTTTTGAGTCAAAAGAAGATAGGAACAAAATGAAGACTCGACTCCAAAAGGAGGGAGTGGACCTCACCGTCGAGGAAGTCAAGAACAAGGACCCGCTTCTGGTTCTCAGGAACGTCTTGGTAGTTAACACCGACCAAGACATAATTAAGGCCCTGAGAAACCAGAACAAGGGTGTCTTTGACGGCCTCAACGATGAGGAAAATAGAGTCGAGGTCAAATTTAGAAGGAGGACGCCCAACCCACTCACCGGGCACGTCATCATCTGCGTCTCGCCCACCATCTGGCGACGGGCGCTGGAATGCGGGCCGCTGCACATAGACTATCAGCGAATTAAAGTCGAAGATCAATCCCCGCTGGTGCAGTGCACCCGCTGCCTAGGCTTCGGGCACGGCAAGCGGTTCTGCAAGGAGCCTGCGGATCTCTGCAGCCACTGTGGAGAGCCGCATATGAGATCCGAGTGCCCAGATTGGCTCTCGGGCTCACCACCCGCACGTCATAACTGTGCCAGATCCAAACTCGAGCGGGGCACGCATAATGCGTTTAGCCACGACTGCCCGGTGCGCATGAGATGGGATGAAGTGGCCCGGTCGACTGTGGCTTATTGCTAAGGGCACCCCAGGAGCAAACATCCCCTATGGAGTACTGCAGGCCAACCTCCAGCGAAAAAAGCTTGCCACCAACGAGCTTCTTATTGAGGCTACGAAGCGTGGAGTAGCAGTGGCGCTTCTGCAGGAACCGTACGTGGCTGGGGCTGGAGTCATGAAGAGTCACAGGGGCGTTAGGATCTTCCAGAACACTGGCATAGGAGGTGGGACTGTGAAAGCAGCAATAGCTGTCTTTAACAGCGACCTTGTCGTCAAACAGTACCCGAAACTCACCACCAACAACATCTCGGTGGTGGGAATCCTGACCAGTGCCTGGGAGATCACGTTTGTCTCTTTCTACTGTGAGCCAGACCAGCCTATCGAGCCCTACTTAGAGCATTTAAGGCGAATAGGGCTCGTCGTCGGTACCGGGAAGCTGATCGTTGGAGGGGACGCCAATGCAAAATCCATATGGTGGGGCAGCCCGAAGAATGACCACAGAGGAGAGGATATGGTGGGAACTCTCGGCGAGCTTGGCCTAAATATACTCAACCGAGGGGAAATTCCGACCTTCGACACCATCCGAGGAGGGAAGCGGTACAGCAGTTTCGTGGATATTACTGCCTGCTCCAATAACATCCTGGACATGGTAGACGACTGGAGGATCGACGAGGGCCTCACGAGCTCGGACCACAACGGCATTGCGTTTAATATTCTCTTGGAAAAAGCCAAGGGAATCAAAATTGAAAGAACGACACGTAAATTTAACACAAAGAAAGCCAATTGGTCCGAATTCCATACGAAATTCGGACAATTGAAAATAGAAAATAATTTAACAATTGCTGAAATTAATAAAACTAAACATAAATATGAAATAGACATAGCCACCAACAACCTCAACAAAACTATAAATGAAGCCTGTAAGCTATCAATACCAAGCAAAAAAGTCAGAGAAGAACTCACCTTGCCGTGGTGGTCCGAGAGACTCGCTGGGATGAAGAGGTTGGTCGCTACCATGAGGCGCAGGATCCGCTGTGCCGCCCCAGTCCGGAGGCAGAAGGTCGTCGAACAGTACCTGAAACAGAAAGAAGAGTATGAGTTGGAAGTGGCCAAAGCTCAGACCGAGAGTTGGAAGGAGTTCTGCGGGAAGCAGGATAGGGAGGGGGTTTGGGAAGGTATATATAGGGTTATAGGAAGGACACAGCGCAGGGAAGAGGACTTGCCATTGGAATGGAACGGTGACGTGCTAGACGCGAAGGGCTCTGTAAAGCTCCTAGCTGAAACTTTTTACCCAGATGACTCCCCGGAGAATGACAACGTCCATCACCGTTCCATACGATTTAAAGCCGAACATGTGAACCGTGGGGAACAACATGATGGCTGCGACCCACCGTTTACAATGGCCGAGCTGAAGAAGTCGGTAGAGTCCTTCAACCCAAAGAAGGCGCCGGGCTCCGACGGCTTTACGGCCGACATTTGCCGCGAGATCGTGGGTAATGACCCGGGTTTGTTCCTGGGGTTACTCAATAAGTGTTTGGAGCTCCAGTGTTTCCCCACGTCCTGGAAGGAGGCCACGGTAGTCATATTGAGGAAGCCAGGCAAAGACAACTACCATACTCCCAAGTCGTATAGGCCGATTGGGCTATTGCCTATACTGGGAAAGATATTTGAAAAGATGCTAGTGGCCCGCCTAAAGTTCCATCTCCTACCGAGGATGAGTACCCGCCAGTACGGATTTATGCCCCAAAGGAGCACCGAAGACTCCCTCTATGCTCTTATGCAGCACGTCCATCAAAAGCTTGCACAAAAAAGGATAATTACGCTTGTATCTTTAGACATAGAGGGAGCCTTCGATAACGCCTGGTGGCCAGCAGTTCGTGTCCGTCTGGCGGAGGAAAAATGTCCTGTAAATCTTAGGCGGGTCATCGACGACTACCTCAGCGACCGAAAAGTCTCCATTAGGTACGGTGGGGAAACATACACCAAGGGCACCAGCAAGGGCTGCGTCCAGGGTTCTATCGGGGGCCCTATTTTTTGGAACTTGCTCCTAGACCCCCTACTTAAAGCGCTGCAGAGTAGCGGGATATACGTCCAGGCATTCGCGGACGATGTCCTCCTTGTTTTTGACGGGGAGACTGCGTTGGAGGTGGAGGTATCCGCCAACGCTGCTCTCGCTCGTGTTCTGGCGTGGGGTGCCGAAAATAAGCTCACATTTGCACCACATAAGACCACTGGAATGATGATTACAAGAAAACTGAAGTTCGACACACCACGCCTGAGCATGGGGGGGACAGACATCGCCTTAGCGAGGGAGATGAAGATCCTTGGTGTTACCATAGATAGCGGGTTGACATTCAACACTCATGTCTCAGTCGTGTGCAGGAGGGCAATTGGAATTTATAAACGTCTGTGCAGAGCCGCAAGGGTCAGCTGGGGGCTAAACCCCGAGATTATCAGAACAATCTATGTGGCGACAATGGAGCCCATAATTCTTTATGCCGCTAGTGTCTGGGCCCCAGCTGTCGAAAAACTGGGTATTCAAAAGCAGCTTCGGAACGTTCAGCGCGGGATTGCCCAGAAAATGTGCAGGGCGTACCGCACGGTCTCCCTGAACTCTGCCCTGGTGCTGGCTGGGATACTCCCACTCGATCTTCGCGTCCGCGAAGCAGCTGCACTTTATGGAGCTAGGAGGGGAGTACCCCAGCCGGTACTGGGGGGCAGGGAGGTGGAGCGGATGGCACCCGCGCTGGACGCCCCACACCCCGCGGAGCAAGTGAGTCTGGAGTTCGGAAGCCTGGTAGACGAGGATCAGTATAACAGCCACAGCAACTATGCTGTTCGTATATTCACGGACGGCAGCAAAATTGAGGGCAAAGTCGGGGCGGCGCTGTCCTTGTGGAGGGGCGCCGTCGAGGCAAAAGCCCTCAAGTTTGCTTTGCCGTCCTATTGCACCGTCTACCAGGCTGAACTTCTGGCCCTACAAAGAGCTGCCGGAGAGGTGCTCAAGCACAGTGAAACCACGTTCGGCATCTTCAGCGACTCCATGGCGGCCCTTCAGTCTGTGACCAACTCAAGTTCCCCCCACCCCTTGGCTGTGGAAACCAGAGACGCCTTACGCCGCTGTAAACTCCAGAACAAGTGCGTCTCGCTGTTCTGGATAAAGGCCCACGCAGGGTTGGAGGGAAACGAGAGAGCCGACCAGCTTGCGAAGGAGGCCGCCCTGAAGTCGAAGAAGAGGCCGGACTATGATCAGTGTCCCGTTTCATTCGTCAAGCGAGTAATCCGCTCGGAGACGCTTGGCGAGTGGAACGGGAGATATAGATCGGGTGACACAGCTTCGGGCACCAAAATCTTCTTCCCGGACGCTGTAGCGGCGTACAGAGTCGTACGTAAGATAACCCACGACAATATGACTACGCAGATTCTGACGGGGCATGGTGGGTTCTCCGCATACTTGAAACGCTTCAAGTGTAAGGAGAACCCATCGTGCGCCTGCGAACCTGGCGTTGAGGAGACGGTTCTGCACATCCTTTTCAATTGCCCAATGACTGAAAGGTTGCGATATGAGACTGAACAGCAACTGGGTGTGGAACTGAATGCTCAACAGGCACCGCATCTAATGACGGGAAAGAAAAGGGAAATGTTTTTAAGTTACTGTAGTCAAATAGCATCCATAGTAGTAAAAAGAAACAAAACCGTCTAAGTAAATATGCTGTCACAATATACTGTGTTATATTTAAAGAACAGCATAAAGTAAGTAGTTGTAAAATAGTTTTAGGATAAGATTATAAAAGGTGTAACAATTAAAGCCAGTGTTAAACAAAAACTGCTCCCGTCCCAAAAGGACCTGGAAAACAATTGTAGTGCGATTAGTTATAATTAGTGTATATATAATAGATGCTCCCCCTACTCTGTAGGACCTGTATATATAAGTACAAAAAGTAGAATGTCTAATAAAAAGCGCGGAATGTTTATTCCTGTGTGAATGAACCGCTCCTAGGTATGTCCTGTATTAAAAAGATAGAATAAGAATAGTATACTAAAGATGTAACAGTTAAATATTAAAAATAATCAATAATGTAACAAGTAATAATAGCATAAAACTAGATATAAGAATCTGTAAAATCTTGTAAGAATAAAACTAAAAACCTAGCTATGTACAATAATTTTAAATTAGACATAAGAACCTGTAAAATAGAATAAGTTGCATTAAGTATATTTTGTATAAGAAATGTTAAAATAAAAGTTTTGTCCCTGGTCTTTTAATAAAATAAAGATGGATAGATAGATAGCTATAGATGATAGTTGGGAATCCCACCCATAAGATACATAAGATGATGGATGAAAGAAAGATTCAGTATGAGGAATGAAAGTGCGAGAGGAATAAATGCGAGAACTGGTATGAACGTATTAGATCAGAATAGACTCCGACCATGTTGGGGGTAGAAGGAGAAAAAAAAAAAAAAAAAAAAAAAAAAAAAAACCTAACCTAACCGTGGGGTTAGAAGACTGTGGAGTCTAGCCCATACGACACAGATAGCCTATCGGCCCATCTCACACTGTTTGTCTGGTTGTGATACCAGTACTGGAAGATACGCAACAGCTCCGCTGGCACTCCTCTCTCCCGTAACTTCGCCCACAGGACATCATAAGATACCTACAAGGTCAAAGGCACGAGAGAGATCCAAGAAGCAAGCATACACTGGTGTCCGACGTTTAGTGTAATATTGCACCGTGTGTTTGAGTCCGAGAATCGCACTTTCAGTGCCAAGATTATTACGGAACCCAAACTGTGCATCGTATAATTTTAAAAAGCTATCTAATCGTGCATCCAGCAGGCTGTCAAGCACCTTCGCCACAACAGTAGCCAGAGAGATGGGTCGATAGTTACACTTATCAGCAACGTCACCCGTTTTATTTTTAATAATAGGCACGACAATAGTTCGCATGAGATCACAGGGGAGGTACGAGTGACACATACATAATGAATAGAATATAGCTAGTATTCTAGCCATGTGAGGACCAGCATGTTGCAAGTGCTCAATGCTTAGACCGTCATGACCCGGGGACTTCCCTCTCGTCATCTGTTTTATGATACTTGATACTTGCTTGGCCGAAAAACGAACCAGATCAGAGTCACGACAGCAGCCGTCATCGAGAACTCGCAACGACGAGCCCAGCGGAGACTCCACTTAGAAGTGATCCATAAACATGTTGGCGATGGTGTCCGGCTGGTCAGCACCCCCGACACACACAGGAAGGCCAGGCCTAACCTCGAACTTTTTAGTAGCCTTCCAAAACTTTTGAAAGTTGTTGGCTTTACGGTGCGAAGCTATAATATCAAGCTTAATTTGTTCTTGATGAGTCTGACACCACACAAGTTTGCTTTTAATCACCTTTCGTGTAAAGCACATATCATCATAGACATCGCCAGAAGTTGGTTTGTTATGCCACAACCAAAGCCGATATTTAAGCCTCGCCCTCGCGTGAGCCTCTCGTACGTGCTTATTCCACCCGACAACACGGCCAACATGTCCATGAGTCCGAGTTGACTCCATGACTCTGTACCGCAGCTTCCGACAAAATAGCAACAATATTGCGATACATCTCGTTCAAATTTTGTCTGTTTTGAGTATTATAACAGTTTTTGTTACTGCACAGACCAAATTCCTGGGGGTAATCAATTAGCTTCAATTTACTATTACATAGCTCATAGTACATGTTTATTTGATCGCTGTCCCTTTCCCCCCAAATTACTTTATTACGAGATGTTTTATGATAATTTAACTTAGGCTTAATCTTATCCAATCTACATTCAACAAATATGGGACAGTGATCAGACCAAAACACATCGTGCACTATACCTATATCAGCAACAGTTAACCTTGCGTGACGAGACAATGGTCAAGCCATCGCCTACAACCGTGCGCGTCACTGACAAAGGTAAAGCTATTCGAATGTAGCCCTAATTTTTCAATGTCCGCACAAATCCACTTTTGTTCGTGACAGAAATCTAAAAGTACACAACAAAAAGACATACCAGGGTGTGAGTTGAAGTCCCCGAGAATATAGACAGTTTCAACATTACTAGCTTCGACGATAGTACTCACTTCACTTAAACATTCGATGAATTCTGCCAGATTTTCACTAGAGTTAGTCGGCATATAGACACTGAATACTATTATGCATCTGTCCCCAAGCGAAACTTTAATCGCTGTCAAACGCGCACTAACACAGCTGATAACCGTCACTGCCTCAAACGCTCGCTTACGCCACAGGATCGCAACGCCACCATACGGTCGTCCCCTCAATATTCCTTCAGACGTATCAACAGCTGACTTTCCTGTGTACTCGAAATCGCTATGAATTTGTCCAAGAAGGGGTATATCATGGGGAAGCAGCCATGTTTCCTGGAGGGCAACTATGTCAGCTGACTGACACAGACACTTAACTGCTTCAACAGACCGCTTCACTGATTTGCAGTTGAAACTTACAAATCTACTCGTCTGATTATTGCTGCTGCTCATTATTATTGTGTCAATGTTTTTTAATTATGCCAGTCTTCATCTTGTAAGTTTCGTTTACAAAACATTTAAAAGTAATTCCGTCGGGCCATAACTCATTATCTAGAAATAGTTCTAGTTTCGTTTTCGGGACATACAACTTAAAGGAGTTGTACCTTTTTTCTGTTTTTCTGTTAATTTTAAACAGAGTGACATCTTCTTGTGTGCTATCCTTCATATAAGCAATAATATCGCTCTCATTCGTGGTTTTAGACACGTTGGTGTCGAGTTGATGAGATTAGAACTCACAGTAGGGGTAATGTTTCGTTTTCGCTCAGATCAAGTAAAAAAGTTAGATTCCGCACGGCCTATAGTTTAGGTGAAGCCACTAAACTCAGCCGATTCTTGTAAACACACGCGCTCACGCACACATAAGCAATAAAACTACGCTGATTTTTGTTAGTATCGCACGGACCGTCGTGCAATAACTTTGCCTTAAAAATGCCGTCCTGTGTTGTCAAGTGGTGCAAAAACAACACCATATTGAATAAGAAGTCTTTAGGAGTATCGTTTCACACGTAAGTACACGCAGAACTATTTGTATTTTTGGTTTTCCAACATAATTTTGAGGTTATTCGGAACAGATAATGTTTTTCCCAAAAATGACATATTGGGAGAGTGTTGCCAGTAATTCTTATTTCTAATTGCCCAAAATGTGGGTAAGTAGGCAAAGTCAAACAAAAATAATTAAGTAGAGAGTTGACCTAATTAATGTTTATTTTCTATTTAAATCACATGAATACATAACTATTACATACATAAGTATGTAAAAATACACAAAAAGTACCTACAACTTATTTCTGATTTTCTATTTCTGGCATTTTTCTTAAATTCAACAAAAACGACCTTGAAGTAGATGCCTCCGATTGCACGACAGAAATAGGTCACCTTGTTTCAATATTTTTTAAAGTTCACTAAGTTTGTTAGTATTCTGTTATAAGTTAATGCTCTATTTCGTACTTACTAACATACAAATACTTCTCATTCCATCTGAAAAAGTAATAAAAATTTATATGTTTGTAATAAACATATTTAACATAACCTTTGTTGTATTTTTAGTAAAAAAAAAAATGTTCTGAGCCGCTCGGTGTTCTTACACATGAGCGACTGCACGCGTTTATTAAAAACAAACAGACAGATTTCCTTTCACATTTGCATATAAAGTACCTACTTACTTAAAATTATGAAATTAATTTTTAATCCCATTTCAATAATTTGAAGGCCTTTTTTTTAAAAAAGTGGCAACACTCCAGTGACTCACACATAGTTAAAAAATTGGCTTCACCTAAACTATAGGCCGTGCGGAATCTACCTTTTTTTACTTGATCTGAGCGTTTTCGTTGTTGTGATTCGCCGGTGTTGTCGAGCCGCTGCGCAAGCGAGACAGCGTCGCTCGGTTTAACGTTATCCGTCGCACTCGCACCACCAGCTGATCGCTCGTTAGCGTTCTCTGGAGTAGATAACAATATTTTCTGCATACCTACATATTTAGGAAAATAATCACTTATAATCGATTGAGATCTAGACTTCGGTGATTTATCATTGCTTTTCGAATGTTGTTGTAAAGCCATTGGACCACTATCAAAAAATCAAAATCATTTTTTTTTATTTCACATTGGCCTACATGGGCACTTATAAAACGTCGACAAAAGGTGCACGGTTCGGGTTGGTCGTTTCCTATGGAGAAGAACCGGCAAGAAACTCCATGGTTACTCTTTTAAAAATGGTTTGGTTTTACAATATTTCCATGTTACAGCATTAGTACTCAGATATGGGGGGACAACGCAGGCCCGACTTATGACAATAAGTCGTAAGAAACTAAAAAAAATAAAATAAAAAGATTATATATTAAATAAAAAAGTTAACAAACGTTAACTAGCATCAAGAAGGCCTACAATGTTCACACATTCACAAAACAATCGGTAAAAGAATCTATACAAAGGTAAAAAAAAAATAAGTATAACAAGACTAAATTTAACGTGTGGCACAAATGTTGTTATCAGTGCTGTAACTATTCTTAGCAAAGGGCTATAAAGATGATTGAAAACCATTGTAAAAAGTCTAATTAAAAGAAGGAAAGAAAAAATGAGATTGAGAATAGTTAGAGACATCCACTTATTTGTGCCGTTTACAAGTTACCAGGGAAGCTGCATGCGCAGAAGGAGCTAAGGCCAAATGTTTTTATCTTCAACGTAGTCCTTGATTTTGTAATATGCTTTGTTAATAAGGATACGTTTGATGTAGTTTTTGAACCTTCCATCGGTTAGTTCTATAACTGACTTTGGCAACTTGTTATGAAAGCGTATACTGTTTATAAGAAAATACTTGCTAGTTTTCGTTAATCTGAATTTGGGTATTACAATTTCGTGCTTACTGCATGTATTTAAATTATGGAAATCGCTTCTAGTTTTGAAAAGCCCCCGATTTTTACGGACATACAAAATACATTCCAAAATACAGGGTGTTTGGAAGGGAGCTGTACATACGCCTAGGGTAGAAACTAGGGATAGTCTGCTACCTACCCCCGCCCATTATATTGACCTTGGCCTCAAGGTTTTTTTTTAATTTATTTTTATTTTTTATTTGACTTTTTTGTGATTTTTTGACTAAAACTACCTGTAGCTCAAAATCTATCCATGGGACCGGTCGGCTAATGGTCTTGTTTTAATCGTTAGAGTCTTAGGGTCCTGCAAAAAATTATTTTACACCAGAAAATTGTGGAGAAGAAAAGTTATGGGGCCTGAAGTACCATAGTAAGGTAAAGAAATAATTTTAAGGGCAACTTTCTATGGGGTTTAAAAAAAACTAACAGGGTTGGAGTTCTTCTGATTTTTTTAAAACATCCTCAGTCCATGCCCTTTCTAACGATATGCTAAAAGTGTATTTATCACTTTTAGTTTTAAAGTTATTAATTAATTTCCGCAACTAGGGCACTTTTACCACCACGAGTCGACATTTGTAAGACAAATGTAATTTCCAGAATTTAAACCAGTTTGGCCTACAGTTGGCAAATTTGTTGTCTCACTCTTACACGAGAGCAACATGTAAGAGACAAAACATGTCATGTCATGTCTCTTTCGCTCTTGGGTCGACGGGGCCGGGCAGGTAACTCGTTGGGGTCTTTGTTAGTCAGTCGAGATTTACCCATCTTAGCTAACTTACGTACTTGCCGTTACGACGCTCCACTGTTTTCGTTAATTTTGTTGAGTTTGTTATTACTTCGTTTTTGTTAAGTTTTGTTATATGTTACCTTGTTGTTGGCAAAATGGCTGGATTTACCAGTGAAGAGTACACCGACATGCTGGTGGTGTATGGAATGGCTGATTGCAATGGGCGCGAGGCACGGAGGATTTATCAAGAACGGTATCCTAACCGGCGAGTGCCTAACCACCAAACGTTTGGCTCAACTTATCGGCGTCTGCGAGAAACCGGAAATTTAAATTTCCGGGAACCAGCCGTGAACAGATTTCAACCAAATTTGGCTGCGGAAGAACGCATATTGGCTGAATTTGAGGAAGATCCGACCAGAAGCGTAAGAACCGTAGCCCGGACGCTTGGTTTAAGCGTGTGGAAAGTCTGGTCGGTTCTTCGCGAAAATGGACGTCATCCTTTCCACTACACCCCTGTTCAAGGTAATTTTTTACATAAAGTTTTTGTTTTTAGCTCTTATGTAATGAACTAGCATGTGAATTTCATAGGCAATTTTTAAATTAACATGAGCATGTGTGTGAAAGAGAGAGAAATGGAAAGACAGAGATAGCAATCAATGTTACATAGCTACTAATTCATAAGGAAACCGCTAACGTTGATATTTTTATTGTTTTAGGCTTAGAGGATAACGACTATGCAAGAAGGGTGGAGTTTTGCCGCCACTTGCTCCATACGGACGTGGAAGATATTAATTTTTTACGGAGTATTCTCTGGACTGACGAGTCCAAGTTTGACAAGGAAGGAATTGTAAATTACCACAATCTCCATCACTGGGCACCCAGAGATCAAAACCCGAGAGTCAAGAGGCACAGAGGTTTTCAACGAAGGTTCTCCGTGAACGTATGGGCAGGCGTCATCGGTAATCGGTTGATAGGGCCGCACTTTTTGCCAGACAACCTAAACGGGCAAAACTACTTAGATTTCCTCGAAAACGATTTGCCTGATTTAGCGGAAGAAGTGTTTGACGAAGATCGGCCCATAGTCTTCCAGCACGACGGCTGTCCTGCTCATTGGAGCCTAGCAGTGAGGGAGCTTCTGGACAACTGCTTTCCTAATTCTTGGATTGGTCGGGGTGGGCCAATTCCCTGGCCCCCAAGGTCGCCTGACCTTACCCCACTCGACTTCTACGTCTGGGGAAGGGCGAAAGAGTTGGTGTACGCAGAAGAAGTACCAACAAGGGAGGTTCTAATTAACAGGATCCACGCCGCATTCGATACAATGCGCGAGGAACTGCTGCTTAGAACGGTGACCGTGGAGATGAGGAAGAGGTGCCGAGCATGTTTACAGGTCAATGGTCATCAATTTGAACAAAATTTGTAATTAATTAAAATTAGTAATTAATTAAAATTTGTAATTTAATGACATTAGTCATTACCAAATTTTTTGTTTCATTTGCCATCCTTTTACGATCGAACACATTTAATTTTCATTAGTTGAAATTTTTGCTTGAAGTGCCCTAGTTGCGGAAATTAATTAGTAACTTTAAAACTAAAAGTGATAATTACACTTTTAGCATATCGTTAGAAAGGGCATGGACTGAGGATGTTTTAAAAAAATCAGAAGAACTCCAACCCTGTTAGTTTTTTTTTAAACCCCATAGAAAGTTGCCCTTAAAATTATTTCTTTACCTTACTACGGTACTTCAGGCCCCATAACTTTTCTTCTCCACAATTTTCTGGTGTAAAATAATTTTTTGCAGGACCCTAAGACTCTAACGATTAAAACAAGACCATTAGCCGACCGGTCCCATGGATAGATTTTGAGCTACAGGTAGTTTTAGTCAAAAAATCATAAAAAAGTCAAATAAAAAATAATAATAAATTTAAAAAAAACCTTGAGGCCAAGGTCAATATAATGGGCGGGGGTAGGTAGCAGACTATCCCTAGTTTCTACCCTAGGCGTATGTACAGCTCCCTTCCAAACACCCTGTATAAAGTGAAGGAAGGGTCAGTATGTCGATCTCTTTAAATTATGAATATCCTCCAAAAATGCACCTCGCCGTCTATTGACAAAGTCAAAGTTATTGTGCACAATTGAGGCACTCTTCAAATTGTCTACTTCTGTTCTCAACTCCAGCAGCTGAGACGCCGCCGCGCCGTGGCACAGTCATTTTTGACCTTGATTTCAGATTGTAGCACGAGAATATCCTTTAATAGTTTCGTTGCATCTATGTGATCAAACCCAACTGGAGGTAGTTTTCGCAGATTCCGCGCAACGAAGATAGGTACTATCTCAGGATCAGTGAACTTCAGAAGACATATCATATCCTCTATATCTCGAACGCCTCGTCCTTTACTTTTACGAACTTTTCGTTTTGAGTTTGCAATTGAGTCGAAAAGCAACTTTTTCGCCGCCACAATTTCACTGTCCGTAAAACTATCACTGCATACTCGGGTCAGGGAGACCTTATCCATAAAATCTGCCTGGTTTTGTATAAACGCTAATAGCTCGTTTATCACAACATTACAATTTGCACATTTAACAATATTTGACGCCATTACACCGACACTAAGTACAGGTACGCTAGTAGTACGTACGCTCACTTTCGCTCGCGAACGACGACTGAAGATAAAGGAGATCCCGTGTCAATTTCCTTGGATAAAATTACATTATTACTATATTGACTCAACGACATTTGGTACATAGGTTCTTCCAGATCCCCCAAGTCTTCCTCCCAATGCGTCTCAAACGCGTGCATTGTTGATGCGGCAGCACCGGTTGTAGTGACCGGCCATGCCTTCCTGCGCCGTCCGTAGGCCTGCCCGGCAATGTGCCAGCCGCCGCGGGCTCCTGTGCCATTCCGCGTAATTCCTCCACCACCGCTCCGTGATTGTTGGGTTTGGCCCGCGTCTGTTCCACCATAAGGCCTCGGTCTCGAATTCCGCGAGCAGCGGGGCGGCGGCGGCAGCGGAGCGGCAGCGGCAGGATCTTATGCGTATCGTCAAAT
The DNA here is from genome assembly GCA_964057195.1 of Orthosia cruda. Lineage (NCBI taxonomy): Eukaryota > Metazoa > Arthropoda > Insecta > Lepidoptera > Noctuidae > Orthosia > Orthosia cruda. Next base: position 102,390 of record CAXKVB010000144.1, on the reverse strand, counting down.
GGACCGGGTCTCGAAAACAGCGGCGCGGGAGCGGCGCGGCGGGAGCTCTCCCGCGCCGCCGCCGCTGCCGCTCCGCCGCCCGCAAAATTCGAGACCGAGGCCTTACTGTCTGGACATATGCGCCGCAAATGTCTCACCTTTCTACATTTACTACACTGATACTTGGAGAATTTACACTCCAGTTTTGTGTGTCTGTAATCCTCGCATGCTGCACATCCCGAAACATGCATGCGATGTACATCACTAGTTTGTTCAAATGCTTCCGAACTTCGCCGCAACACTGTATTACTTCTAGAAGTTTCGGGCTCCTTCATGAAGGCGTCTGCACCGGCTCCAGTCAACCCAGTGACGTCACCGCGCCCATCTAGTGCGGCTGCATCTCGCTCCGCCGCCTCCAGTGCGCTCGCCACCGATACCAAGTTAACTAAATTAACATTTCCTTCCGCGAACAATCGTTGTCTAATAAGATCACTCGAGATACCGCATACGAATTGTTCTCTTAAATTATCGTCCAAGTGTAGCCTCCACCCGATCTATTCCCACCTAAGAATTGGCAACTGAATAAAAAACGGGCGTGTACTTTAAAAATTAAGTTTTAATTTGCAAAACCAAACTAGATTAGCCGGAGGCACACAAATATTTGTAGGTAGTGGGTTACGGACGTCTGTTGTCACTCCTGCAGGGATAGGTACTCTCCTGTAGTAGCAGGAAGCCGGAGATGGAAGCTGGCAGATGATATGCAGAGGTGCTGTACGTCGATGTCTCTGGCAGCTTATACGGCGAGGTGTCAGCCACGACTCGCTCAGCACACCAGTGGCGTAGCGACAGGTGGGCCTTCGGAACTGCGGCACACGTGACGTGCACGCAGTACTTGTCGAAGTGCTCGATGCCGAAGAAATGATGAAGCTGCAGAAGCGAAGAAGCCGTAGATCCCTAATTCGGGATTTCCACGCACAACTTTAACGGCACTTATTAAACCGTCGTTAACTCGCGAAATAAATATAAGTTTAAAAAATTAACGCTCGTGTCTGCTAGGGCGCTCGACAGGACGCAAAGCAATACGTGTGCTCGCAAATCAGCCTAGGAGCGACTGGCGGACGACTGCTGCGCGGGCGACCGCGCGCAATCTTTTTTATCATTCGATCTATGCGAACACTCGCCCCCGCGCCTCAGGTACCCGCCGCTTTCCAAGTCACAAACAAACAAAGAACGAAGCATTAGTTCATTGTTGTAACGTTTCGTTACATTACCCGCCGTTCCCTCATAAGGATTTTATTTTAATAATAAAATCCGCATGTTATATTTGTTACAATATCCTTTCACTCATCCTTTCACTTCAATCATACCTCATCAATCAAATACCTAATATACAGTACATCACACAATATAACAAATTATGCGACGTGTCCTATCATGCCGAAAATCTATTGACTAATATCCGTCAATGACTTTTGTAACAGGTCTTAAAGTCGTTTAGTAGTGTATGGGAGAATGTAACGAAGACGGAATTATATTTAATTTGATATTTTCAGGTCCTTTATATGCCAAGACCCTAAGCTCTTACCTGACATATCCTCCAAGACATACAAAAGTGGTGATAGTTTTTGAATGACCCGGCACTTAATGTATTTGGGAGCTAATTTTTTGCTAAAGTGCTTATCCTTATCGCTCAGGACGTAAGCACGCTTGTATACGATATCACCGTTATTAAATTCAAAAGCTTTACGTCTTAAATTATAATATGATGTATTTTTAACATGGGCGTGATACAAAGTTTTTTGGACTTGGTCAAAGATAGAACTTAGGCAACCAAGGTTTTCCGCATACACATCGCGAGGTAGAAATAAAACCTCATCTCCTAAGTCTGTATCGGCGTAATGTGAACCACATAATACTATTTCCCGTCCAAAAACCAGAAAAGAAGGTGTAAATCCGGTAGCTTCGTTAACTGAGCTATTTATCGCGAATTGTACCTTCGGAATAAATAAGTCCCATGATCGATGATCACCATCAACGAAAGCAGCAATGCAAGTAATAATAGTTTTATTATACCGCTCCACAGTATTGACCTGAGGGGTATATTTTGGTGAATAGAATGTGTTTGGTACTTTATATTTCTTGAATAAATCTTGAGTATGTCCACTAATAAATTGAGTGCCATTGTCCAGAAAAATACTTTGAGGAACACCGTGAACTAAGAAAATTTGTTCTTCTAAAATTTTAACTATTATCTGAGAGGTTGCTTTTTTAATTGGGAATATATGACAAAATTTGGAAAAACAACAGGTTACTACTAATATGTAACTATTTTGTTTACGAGTGACCGGGAGTGGTCCCATTAAGTCGATTGATATCATTTGGTAAGGACGAGAGCATTGCTTGGGGCGACCCATTTCACCAAGAGTAGCATGGTTTTGAGTCTTGTATTGAAGACAAGTACTACAGGATCCAACGTACTTTGTTACATTTCGATGCATGCCCGGCCAGTAGTATCTGAGTGCAATGCGTCTATAGGTCTTAAAGATACCCAAATGACCAGCAGTTGGCTCATTATGGTTATCCGCAATGACCTTATCCCTAAGTTCAGAAGGAACGACTTCCTTCCAAGAAAATTCGTTGGTAAGTAAACACTTATTTTTACTAAGGCGGAAAAGAGTGCCATCTCTAATTTGGTAATTGGGAAACATTTTCGGGTTTTGTGACACAGTTATTATAAATGTTCTTATACCAATCATCACTAGAAGTCGCGAATGAATTAGTAGTGACCATAGAAGAAACAGTTACAGCTCTAGACAACGCATCGGGGATAACGTTGTCGACACCTCGACGGTGCTTTATATCGAAATTGAACGAAGACAAACGCACAGCCCAACGTGCGAGCCTTCCCGTAGGGTTATTTAAAGAGAGAAACCACTTTAATGCACTATGGTCAGTGTAAACCGTGAAAGTTTTCCCGTTTTCCAAATAGCATCGCCAATGCTCTAATGCAGTGAGAACTGCCAACGTCTCCCGCTCCGTAATGCTGTAGTTCCTTTCTGCCGCCGTTAAAGACTTGCTCATGTAAGCTATGGGGTGCTCTTTTCCATTTATAGACTGAGTGAGCATACCGCCTATCCCATAGTTACTTGCATCCGTATGCACCTCGAAAGGTAAATTGTAATCGGGACAAGAAAGAACTGGCGCGGAAACTAAACATTCCTTTAGTTTTTTAAATGCAACTTCCGCCTCATCAGTCCACCTGAAGGGTGGAGTGTTCTTCTTATTCGAAGTCAACTTGTTGAGTGGTCCTGCAATTGTGCTAAAGTTGGGAACGAACCTACGATACCATGTAGCTGTGCCTAGAAATCGCTTTAACTCCCTGCGATTAATAGGAGTTGCGTAGTTAAGAATGGCTTCAACCTTTTCTGGATCGGTTCGCAACCCGTTCGCATCAACCACGTAACCTAAGTATTTAAGTTGGCTTCGAAAAAACTCACACTTCTCCAAGTTGACGGTTAGGCCTGCCTTACGCAATCTGTCTAAAACGCGAATTAGGAGGGACACATGCTCATCAAAACTATTGCTAACAATTATAATGTCATCTAGGTAAGCAAATATCCTGTGGTCTACGTTACCCAGCAACTTATCTACAAGACGCTGTTGCGTAGCGGGAGCATTTGTCAAGCCAAAAGCTGTGGTCTTGAATCTAAGTGTTCCTCGACCTGGGACGTAAAAGGCCGTTTTGTCTCTGTCCTCCTCTGCAATGGGTATTTGCCAAAAAGCTTTGGATAAATCAAGGCTAGTAAGAAAACGAGCGTCGCGCAGATTATCCAAAATTTCAGCAATGTATGGTAAGTTGTATGCATCTCGTTTTGTGACTGAATTTAACTTCCTGCTGTCAAGACAAAAACGAGGCTGACCATTCTTCTTAGTAACGAGGAGTACCGGAGACTGCCAGGCACTTTCACAGTGCTCCACCACATCTAGATTTAACATCTCATCTACCTGTTCGACAAGGATTCTCTGTTTTTCAGGAGATAGCCTGTAATATCTTTGTCTAATAGGAGGAGAATCGCCAGTATCGATGCGATGGGTTAAAACGTGCGTACGGCCCAAGCCTTTGCGCTCAAATGAAATGTCCCTAAATTGCTCTACAACGTTATCAGCTATAGCGCGTTGAGACTCATCTAAACTGTCGTAAGAACGAATAAAAGTTTTATGATTATTATTATTTAAATCTACTAAAGGATTAGTTGACAACTGAACAGAGCCCAAATATTTCGGACATAATTGGAAGGCGCGCCAGAAATCAATACCTAGAATAAGCGATGATTGAACTTCTGGAACTACATAACACTTAATTATGTGAAATTGCTCCTCTAAATGTACTGGTACATTAATGTAGCCAATACTCTTTAGTGTTTGACCACCAGCAGCTACTATCGAGGGAGTATCATCAGTACAAAGCTTAAGGCCACGACTGAGTAACGTGTTATGTGCATAATTACCCAATATTGTAACAGCTGACCCGGAATCTAGGAGGGCAGACGCCGTAATACCATTTATTTTAATATCTATATATGGTCGCGAATCACCTGTAGGCTTAGCTTGCAGGATTGATGAAATTTTGTAACTGTTGAAAAATAAATTAATTGTTTTCAACCAATTATTCCAATCATCCCTATTAAAGCGACCTTCTAACGAAGACGATTTGACACAATCCTGCAAACCTAGTTTTTTTGGTTTCTGATCCCTGTTACATTTCGGACAATCTGGTTTCTTGACACCTTTATGTCCACACTTAAAACACATAATTTCTTTACTTTGACAATCCTTGAGGCTATGCGAATCGTTACGACATCTAGGACAATATGGCAGTTTCGCATCAGGAACTGTATTATTTTTATCTATAGCATGTAAATATCTCTCATTAACATTAGCATTATTTGAATTTTGTTTGTTACTATCCAAGTTGGTTTTATTGTTTACATTTTTAGAACTAAAATATTGATTTTGTTTGTTAACTGTATCTGATCTTTGTTTGTATGCAAATTCTGGTGCTAATGTGTCAGAAGTAGCAGCCGAAGGTTCTCGGAACTGAACCATGCGTGACTGAACATTTTCAAAGTTCCTGCAAAGAGATCTCAACTGTTCAACAGATGTGATTTGAGATGCAGAGGCTAGAGTGCTCGCATAACACGGTCTAATATTGTGTAAAATCACCTCCAGTTTGTCCTCCTCCGCAAAAGGCCTCGACAAGCGTGAAAACATCCCCGAAATGATGGACAAGTAAATCGTAATGTTTTCCGTTGCCCCCACCGTCTTTTATCTGAGATTCGGTCTAGGACTCATCCTAGACCGAATCTCAGATAAAAGACGGTAATCGTAATCCGCTTTGTCGAAGTCCTGTACCAGAAGAATGACTAGTTCATCCCAAGATGATACTTGTTGCTTTACGCTTCTGAACCAATGAAGTGCATCGTCCACAAAAATATCGGTTGCAAATGAAAGCAATTTTGAATTCGTAATGTTTCGAGCAACGCTATATTCATTTGCTCTTTGTATAAAGGCACGCACGCAAGTCTTACCATCAAACTTTAGTTTTGTTAACTCAGAATGTCTTGAACTACCCTCACATGTCACTGAAATATTAATTCTTTCAGTGACCTGCGGGTCAGAAATTGGGACGGCAGCTATGAGAGGGTCAGTACCCTTTGCCTTTAGTGATATGAAAATTTCATAGTACTCCTTAAACATTCTCGTACATTCCGTATGCACATCTATAAATTTCTCATCCAAAACGATCCTATTCAGCCGATGATATAGGTGATGGAAAAGATTTTCCATTCGCCCCAAAACATTCCTGTCCTTTGTGTCCACATCCAGACTAGATTTAATTTTATTTAATATTTCCAATGAATTATTCAAATCTTCAAGGGGGTCTAGATGGGAACACAAAATATCCTCAGACACAAGAACCTGACTAAGTTTGCAAATCTGCCGCCTAAGATCCGCCACCGTACTAGCCGGGGTTTCACCTCTTACGGCTACCTCGTATTCCAATTCTGATTTTTGCAACGATAAATATTTTATAGGGTACGCCATAATAATAATAATAAAAAAAAAATATCAACCAATGTTTGCGTGTTCAATTTGTGTTCCTAGGCTTCTTGTGTGTCTGTGATCAACACGGGTAAATCAGGCGACTTTGATGGTTATACTGGGATTTATTACTTAACAATAAAGCGTTTACAATATTTTAGTTGAATATTTAAATGAGAATGAGAGACGTTGAGCGTCCGTGCAGTGGTTTATATAGGTGTGCTTCAGCGCCATCTGTTGTGGTTTCTTGACATCACGTGACGTGATCGATGCGGTGCTCGGCGATAGTATTGCCCTTGCTCTTTGGTTGGAGCTTCTCACGCGCTCCGATAGATGGCTCTTAACATTCCGGCGGGCCTTGAGAGAATCCCTCTCAACATCACACGTCACAGCTCACGTCGTGTCACGCGCCGAGCATCGAACCTGGCACCTCAGCGACTGGAAGTGGGCAAATCCTGGAGAATGCCCTGTGTATGACGCCCGTGGCCGTCCGAATGACAGCAACCCTTGGTACGCCGTCACTGCCTGAAATCAGAGATATTATGCGTCCTAACCGCCATTTCAGCGGCGGGAGGTTATCGTCCTTTATGACAACCAATGTTCCAGTTTGCAAGTCTTCAGTTTTCTGTTGCCATTTAGTACGTTTCTGAAGCTCTGATATGTACTCTGTAGACCATCTCCTCCAAAATGTCTGCCTCAACTGTTCAACTCGCTGGTAACGATTGAGTGTGTGCGTGGTTGCAGCGGTAACATCACTCTCTGCAGGTGCAGTCAGCGGCCGGCCAATCGTGAAGTGGGCAGGAGTGAGTGGAGAGTAGTCGTTGGGGTCTGAGGATAAAGGACACATAGGGCGGGAATTCAGGACAGCTTCAATTTGTACCAAAACCGTGCTGAATTCCTCATAAGTCATGTTAACATTTCCTACCACACGTGTCATATGGTGCTTACAGGACTTGATCCCAGCTTCCCATAAACCGCCAAAATGAGGCGCGTAAGGGGGAATGAATTTAAATTGAATGTGATTATCTGAAGCGTAATCAATGATAGACTGAGAATTATTCATTAAAAAATCTGAAAATTCACGAGCTGTTCCTACAAAGTTACGTCCATTATCGGAAAATATTTGATAAGGTTTTCCTCTCCGGGAAATAAATCGTTTAAGTGCTAAAATATAACTCTGTGAAGACAAACTAGTAACTAGTTCCAAGTGTATCGCTCGAGTTGAAAAACATATAAATAGACATAAATAACATTTTTCTAGTCTGGAACCCCTACCCTTCTTATTTAAAATAAATAAAGGTCCAGCATAGTCTACTCCACAGTTTATGAAAGGAAAATTTGCAGTTACTCGTTCAGTAGGTAAGTTACCCATGATTGGTTGTACTATTTTACCTTTCAAACGACAACATGTGACACACTGGTTAACGACCTTTTTTGCTAAGTTTCTACCGCCTAGTGGCCACCAATTATCTCTGATATGAGATAAAATTAATTGAGGCCCAGCGTGTAATAATTTTAAATGTTGACTTTGAAATAATAAATAGGTAAAGATATGTTTACTACACAATAAAATGGGGTGCTTTTTGTCATATGAAAATTCAGAATTAACTAATCTACCCCCGACTCTAATGATTTTATCAGCATCTAAAAATATATTTAAACTGTAAATATTACGTTTTGATTTATTTATATTATGATTATTATGAAGCGCATTGTATTCTTCAGGAAACGACACTATTTGTGCCTGTCTTACTATAAACAATAAGGATTTATCAAGTTCTTCTACTGATAACGGCCCGTGTAACCGCTCATCAATAGATTTTGTTCGTATATTATGTATAAAACGCATTACATAAGCACAAGTTCTTTGTAATCGATTTAGTTTGGAAAATAGGCTGAAATTAATGATAGGTAGATTGGAATCGCTACTACACAACAAGTTTGTAGTGGGAAGTTTTAACTCGGGCAAATCATTTAAGTTTTGTAAAATATTATTTTGATTTTGTGACCATTTTATGCTATTTTCAAATAAAAAGGTGGGTCCGTTCCACCATAAAGTTGCTGAACTTAATTCATTTAAAAGTACTCCACGGGAAACTAGGTCAGCTGGATTATTTGACGAGTTTACATGCAGCCAAATTGTGTTGCTTGTCAACTCATTTAATTCAACAACGCGATTCTGAACAAAAGTCTTTAACTGATGTGGTGACATTTGCAACCATCTGAGAACTATAGTAGAATCTGTCCAAAAAACAACATTGTCAAAGTTCAATCGAAGTGATTTAATTATTTTATCATACAACCTAGCTCCCAATAGTGCACCGCATAACTCGAGCCGTGGAATGCTAACCGGTTTCACTGGCGCGACGCGGCTCTTCGAACATAATAATCTCACCGTTATGACGTCATCATTACTATTGCACGTCCGAACATAAGCGCACGCACCGTATGCAGCCTCGCTCGCATCCGTAAATATGTGTAATTCGATCCTAGAATAGTCACACGTTCCTACAACATGACGCGGTACGCGAATTTTATGTAAATAAGTTAATGCTTCAATAAACTTTTCCCAGTTCTTTAAAATATGAATAGGTACTTCATCGTCCCAATCAAGTTTACATAACCATAACTTTTGTAATATTATTTTGCCAATAATTATAAACGGGCTTAACAAACCGAGAGGGTCATAGATCTGTGAAACAATTGAAAGAATTTGTCGTTTACTAACATTATTACATTCAAAATTGACCTTTGATGTGAAGTGAAATTCGTCTCTTTTGTTAAACCAACCTAAACCAAGAGTATTACTGGAATAACTTTCATCTAAAGATAAATTTTTTGAATTATCAAAAGTTATGTTATTATTTAAAATATTTTCAGGCGAATTAAATGTCCATTTCCTTAAGGGAAAACAACCAGATAAACAAGTTTCAGATACGCCTTTACATATGTGTGATAACCTTTCAATAAAATCTGAACCAGTTATAAGGTCATCTACATAAAAATCATTTAATATTGTACGTGAAATGTCTTCGTCCGTACAGTCAAAGCCTAGTTGTTTAATGCAACGATTGCTCAAGTACGGTGCAGACGCCGTACCGTATGTAACAGTATTAAGCCGGTACACACTGATAGGCTGTGATGGACTTTCTCGCCATAATATTAACTGTAAATCTCTTTGATTTTCATGAATTAATATTTGCCTGAACATTTTCTCAATATCTGCGCAAGCGACAAATTTATATTGACGAAAACGCAAAATTATAGAAAATAATTCGTTTTGCAATGCAGGCCCTGGCATTTGGACATCATTTAACGATTTGCCAGTTGATGTTTTTTGGCTTGCATTGAAAACTACTCTTAGTTTTGTAGTAGTACTTTGTTCTCGCAAGACACCGTGATGCGGTAGAAAATAATGAGGTGAAGTGTAGTTTTCAATACGTGTCATGTGCCCTAGGTCTAAGTACTCTTGCATAAAATCACAATACATTTTTTTATACTCTTGAGACCGTTCTAACCTGCGTTCCAATGACAAAACCCTATTTTTTGCAATATCGTAACTATCACCTAATTCATCAAGTGTATTTCGTACTGGAATGCGAACTGAAAAACGACCATCAACTGCACGTTTTGTAGTTTCAGTAAACAGCTGTTCACAATGGCGTTCTTCCTCTGTAAGATATTGTTTAGGTCTATAATTTTCTTCTAATTCCCAAAATTTACGTAACTGCTCATCTAATTGTATAGATTGCAAATGATGACATTGTATTTTGTTATTTATTGATTTTGAATTATAAACAATGCCTGAAATAATCCAACCTAGCGTGGTGTTTTGTAGGTAAGGACCTGCCGGTAAACGCATTTTACCTTCTATCAACAATTCCCAAAACACGTCAGCTCCGATTAATAAATCAATTTGTGACGGTATATAAAATAACGAATCGGCTAACTGAATATTATTTGGAATGTCTAAAGAGTTATAATGTAATGGAACTGATGGTAAATTTGAAGTTATATGTTTCAAAACTATACATTTAAAGCGAGTATTATAATCACCGTTTAATGACCTGAGCTTAATTTCGCACGACTCTGTTGACCGAGTGTGTGAATGCCCTATTCCTGTGATATGATATGTGGACTGTATCGAATCGACTTTTAATTTTTTACGTAATTTTTCTGTAATTAAACAATGTTGACTGCCGCTATCTAACAAAGCGCGAGCCTTATGATATACATTGTCACTACCTGCTATCTCCACTAAAGCTGTGGATAATAAAACAGTTTCTGACGCCTGCGTATACAAACTATTATTCGCATACTCGTTGCGTGTCGGTTCGGCTGTATGTAACACTGCCGACGAGTGCGGTACGGGGTTCGAATCCGGTTGGCACTCCACGACTGATACTAATGCGCTTTCTACATTATCATTATTGTTACTGTGCAATAAACTGTTGTGTTTTCTACTGCACTGTTTACACGGACCAAAATAACAATCTAAAGCGAAATGTCCAGCTCGTAAACAATTAACACATAACCTTTTATTATTAACGAATTCTAATCTCTCTTTAACGTTTAAATCCAAAAACTTAGTACAAGAATAAAGCGAATGATTTCCGCTGCATAATGAGCATGTGCGGGTACTTTTGGAATTCACATTGTTTTTTGTTGAAGCGAAAATATGTGATTTTTGTTGCGATTGTTGTTGAGGTTTTTTACTGTTATCAAAAGGGACTTTACTATTAGAAAATGATGAAGAATTATGCGCTTTAATCATTTCTAAAGTATCAGCCTTATTTTTCAAGAATGTAATGAGATCGTCTAACTTAGTGGGTTTATGATGCTGCGTAAATAAATTATTTTTATGTTCCTCCCATTCTTTCTCAACTACTGCGTCTAATTTGGAGGTAATGATGTAAATAATAAGTGTATCCCAGTATTCTATAGGTTCCCCGAGTGTCTTTAAGGCACGTAAATTCTTTGAAACTATATCAATTAATTTCCTTAAATGAAATGAAGTCTCTTTATTTAGATTTTGAATAGTAAATAAAGACTTCACATGATTATGTACTAGCAACTTGACGTTATTATACCTCTCATTGAGCAAATCCCAAGCTATTGTGTAGTTTTCTGAAGTGCATTCTATTGATTTAATAACTTGAGCTGCCTGACCAGTTAGCGATGTACGCAAATAATGGAATTTACGAATGTCATCAAGCTGGTTGGAGTTGTGAATCATAGAAAGGTAGGTATCCCTGAACTCTAACCAATTTTCAAACGACCCGTCAAAGGAGGGTAGTGAAATAGTAGGAAGCTTAATATTTATCGAAGCTTCACACTTAGAACTAGCACTAGTTGAATCAGAAAGGCTAAAACGTTTTATTAAACCTTCTGCTTCTGCCATGGTTTCGTAATAAATATTTTCAAATGATTCACGATGTTCTAACTGAATTGCAGTTTCACTATCTGACACCATGAGCATTTCGATGGAGCTTTGAATGCTATTAAATTCACTATATAATGATTTGGCTAATTCACTACGCAATTTTAATTCGGTTATTTGTTTATCGCTAGGACGAGAGTGGCTATGAAAAGAATTTACAAATTTTACGAACAACGTCAGTCTACCCTTGATTGAACCGCGTTTTTTATTTAATTCTCTAATTGCAGTACTATCATCAGAATCTACGCACAAATTAGGAGATTTACTACGAACGGTTACGTTTTCAACACTCATTTTGACGATTTATGAAAGTGGGTACTCACCAAATTCCTGCAAACTACGTACGTGACTCGTGAGGAAGCACAACACGGTACCTAGAGGAACAAGCACAGTTTTAGTAAAATTGAAATAGGATAAGATGGGGGAAAAAGGGAACGATTTGGCCAGACCCTTCGCTGATCCCTCGATGTGATGATGAATGATGCGGCTCTGAAGGTCCAATGTTTGCGTGTTCAATTTGTGTTCCTAGGCTTCTTGTGTGTCTGTGATCAACACGGGTAAATCAGGCGACTTTGATGGTTATACTGGGATTTATTACTTAACAATAAAGCGTTTACAATATTTTAGTTGAATATTTAAATGAGAATGAGAGACGTTGAGCGTCCGTGCAGTGGTTTATATAGGTGTGCTTCAGCGCCATCTGTTGTGGTTTCTTGACATCACGTGACGTGATCGATGCGGTGCTCGGCGATAGTATTGCCCTTGCTCTTTGGTTGGAGCTTCTCACGCGCTCCGATAGATGGCTCTTAACAACCAATATTAAAAAGTTGTAAATAGCACACAAATTATAACGAATTAATGATGAAAGTACTCCGTTCTGTTACAATCAACTTTAACAGAACAGAACGCTGTGTTATATGTTTTATGATAAGATCAATTAACAAGCTAATGATTGAAACAAAAGAAAAAAAAAAAAATGCGTATGAAAAGAAAAAAACGTGATAAAAAAATTTTTGCAACTGGTGTGAAGGTAGTTACACAATAAGTTTGAGAAGCAATATGATTCCAAAAAAAAAACTATACCCGCAATATTTAACGAAAATAAAAAAATCAACCTGTATTTTTTTTATACAGTTAAGAAAAAGAATAACTAATATGACAAGGTTAAAAAGCTGTAATTAACAAAAAAATGTGAACATTAATCTTCACCCCAGTTACTGCACACACAAAAATTAACAAAGCGTTTTACAAAAGAAGAAAAAAAATATATACCCACTCACCGTACAATAACTAACTACTAACTACAGAAGCGAAAACAGACAGAACCACGTAATTGGGCGCCAGTGTAGCCTCCACCCGATCTATTCCCACCTAAGAATTGGCAACTGAATAAAAAACGGGCGTGTACGTGCATTAGTTCATTGTTGTAACGTTTCGTTACACAAGCTTGTACTGAATATGGGAGTGATGTGAAATTTCGAATGACGTTATTGCGACGCACGCTATTTCGAAAATATTTACGACTGGTACGCCAGTTCGAAAACACATTGAATCGAAAACCGCTTTATCGAATGACGTTATTGCGACGCACGCTATTTCTAAAAAAACTGTTAGACTGGTACGCTAATTCGAAAGTTATGGTTTCGAAATCTACAGTTTCGATTAGCATATTCCAATCTGAATTTGTCTGGGGATCGAACCCAGTACCCATAGTCCAAGCTCTGCTTAGTTTGGGACTAACTGATGTGTAAAAATCGCCCAAATATTTATTTATTAAAAAAAAAAAACAATAGTTTAAACAGAAAAACAAAACTAATAATAATATACTCTTATTTTTTTTAAATAATGTACCAACATAATGTATATGATGTTATAGCACTTTAATAAAAACTCACCCGGTTCTGGTGCATGAGTATGAACAGACATCTCTCTAATTATAAAATGTTCATCACCGATTAAATAACTGCTTGCAGTACTTTTGCAGCACAATGGTATTTTGTTCAAACAAGACCAATATTGTACGAGGTCCACTTTTTTGTTTTGCTGCATGATAAATCCATCAATAATTAGAACACTTATCCCTTTACGCGAAATCAATGGTCGATAAGAAAAAATATTACTCATTTTGTATGTTATCACTTATTTATCACACACCAGCAAGTCAGTCGCAGATGTTTTTAATACCGCAACATAATCCGAACTACTTTCACCAGATTGTTGACTTGCGTCAGCGAACATGTCCTTCACCACCTCGGTGAAGGACATGTCCGCTAGTTTCCGAGGACTGCACAAATTCACTAGTAGTTCATACGCTGCTTCACCCATGAATGCAATTAGCGTTGGTAGTTTTAGTTCGTCCTTCACAAAATCCACCACAAAGTGCATATCCAGCCTATCACAGTACGACTGCCAATTTCCGTTCCTCATGTCAAGGTCGTCAAATTTCGCCAACCTCGTCGCCATTTAAGAATAAAACAACGATGTAGTCCGCACAATTAAATTCTATTCTAGTACAAGTAAAATTTCAAAATTTAGATAACCCCCGGCACATTTTTATTTCATGCTACATAATTTATTTATTTATTTAATTTTAAGAAAGCTTACAGACTAATAACAATCATGAATATCATGCGTAAGTAAGGACATTTGCTAATTACAAGCTTCCACATATAAATATCTAGATAATTACGCGTTATTTGCGTTGACCACCTACAGCAATTTGACCAAACAAACAGTAAGGTAAGGTAACAATGTAAACACATTAGGCGTGTCGAGACATCATATTAGGTATGTCAAGTCGTGCAACCTCAAAATCAGAATTAAAGGTTATTTATGGTTGTCACCAAAATACTCATTGTTTAAAATCTTTCTTATTTTATGTGCGCTGGTGCCAAATAAATCGATTTCCAGATGTGACGGTAAACTATTAAAAGCTATAACACTACGTATGCAGTAGGCGTTGCGCCTGTACTTAGTCGATGTAGATGGTACATGGAGTAGCGGCCGTTTTCTTAAGTTGTTAATATTAGTGCGAAGATGTATTTTGCTTAGTAGATCGGGACAATCGACGGAGCCGTTTGCGATGTTCACTAAAAAGCAGATATCATTGATATTGCGTCTTACTTCCAACGGTAAGAAATGATACCGCTTACAACGGTGTTCATAGTCAACTGATAATTGCCTAGCCTTGTAGTCCAAGTACTGCAAGAATTTCCTTTGAACAGACTCAATACGAGATTTGTAGATCTCATATTGTGGGTTCCATACGAGAAACGTACTCAAGGTGGCTACGCACTAGAGAACAGTAAAGAACTTTTAATGGTTTTAGGGAACGAAAACTAGAGCAAGCTCTAATAATGAAGCCCAAGGCTTTGAACGCCTTGTTGACAACCGTTTCAACATGATCATCAAAAAGCAGCTTGCTGTCGTGTACCACGCGAAGATCCCTAATACTGGTTTCTTTACTTATGTAAGCACCATTCAGAGTATACCCTGGGCCAATGATAGACTTCTGGCGAGTGAATATAACGTGAAAACATTTGGATACATTTAGTTGTAGTTTGTTGGTTTTGCAATATTGTACGAATCTGTCAAGGTCTGACTGAAGTAGCTCAGTATCAGATAATGTGCGTATGGACTTTAGGACCTTCATGTCGTCAGCGTATAGTAGGATATGTGAGTTTCTAAAGCAGTTTTTGATGTCCAAAATAAATATTGTAAACAACAATGGTCCCAAGATTGAGCCTTGGGGCACTCCTGATGGGACAGATTTCCATCCAGACATGTATCCACGCAAAACCACAGCCTGTGTTCGATTGTCTATGTATGACGAAAACCACCGGAACAGATCACCGTGAATTCCCGCGGAAAATAGTTTCTGAAGAAGCACCCGATGATCTATACGGTCAAAACATTTGCTGTAGTCCGTATATATCGCGTCGACCTGACATCGTTCATCCATCCCAGCGGTTATAATTTCATTGGATAGTATCAGGTTGGAGGCGGTTGACCGTTTTCTTAGGAAACCATGCTGTTCGTCGCCGAAATGGCATTGCATTGCTGAGTAAACTTCAGTGTGTACTATGCGTTCAAGAACTTTCGAAAAAATACATAATTTAGATATGGGACGGTAGTTTTCTGCTTTAGATTTATCCCCCTTTTTAAAAATTGGTGTAATAAAGGCTGATTTCCACATCCTCGGTACGATTCCCTCTCTCAACGACCGCTCGAACAGCACACAGACTGGCGCCACCAGGCTCTTCGCACAATTAATTATAAAAATGGGGGGTATCAAATCTGGCCCACCAGATTTAGATGGGTCCAAACCTTTAAGTAGCTTGAGTACCGTCTCCGGACACACGCTGACTGTACTCAGGTTCACTGAGCTAGCAGAATGAGTGTCTATACTAACATCCTGATCGTTAGATTCTGAGTCAGGTTCTTGGAAGGTAGACTGGAAGTAAGAAGACAAAAGCTCAGTGATACCCTCACCAGTGTCTGCGGACGAGTCCATGTAATGTAACACGTTAGGCAATGTATTACCAATTCTTTTGCCTTTGATATACGACCAGAAACATTTAGGATTTTTTGCAATTGAGGATTCAATTTTTTCCATATAAGCATCAAAACAAATAGCCTCCAATTCCTTAGCTCGGTTTCGCAAGAGGGAAAAAGAGTGGTAATCGGATAAGTTGCCGTAATTTTTGTATTTGTTATGATATTTGAGTTTTTCTTTTAATATTTTTATTAAAGCACTAGTGTACCAGGGGGGGTGTGTTGATTTTTTTAACTTTTTAACCGGAATGTATAAGTCCCTGAGCTCGTATAGCTTGGTATAGAAAAGGCTAAGGGCCTGGTCCAGGGATCCAGCAGACAACAGAATATTCCAGTCCGTAAGATCTAGTGCAGACATAATTGAATCGTAATCGCCTCGATGAAATATGTGTTTAGTACTAGGTTTCTCAGTGAGTTTATGGACTTCAACGAAATCAGCATTAACAATCAACGGTTTATGGTGTAGATCAACAGGCACTGCCAGGGGATCACCACAATCATTCACTTTTATTGCGCCATTTGAGAAAACAAGATCCAGTATTCTACCGTTGACGTTACGCTCACCATTAAACTGTGACAAGTTACACGCATTTATTGTATCAAAGAAATCCAAAACACATCGAACGGACACATTCTCTGGACATAATCCAGTACCATCATCAGACTGCCGCCATTCTACATCGCCGCCGAAATTAAAATCCCCTGTTATTATAAATGTATCTAAGGGGTGAGCGGACACTAAGTAGTTAAGTTTTTGGTGGAAGTTTTGTAATTGAGTTAAATATGAGTTACCAACATTTTCTTTGCACAGATACAAGCTACAGATATTGATGTTGTAACTTACCGCTGGTCTAGAACGCTTCAGAACGATGGATACCCAGATATCCTCGGCGGAGGTACGCCAGTCACATCTTTCCACAACGGTCAGGTCATTCCTCACCGCGATCAACACTCCACCTCCCCGTGTCTGTGCTGTTCGACAGTAATCCCGGTCCCGCCTCCAGACAAGATATCGTCCATCAAACAACTCACTGTTACTAATACTATCCACTAACCATGTTTCCGTAAATATGATAACATCATAAGAATTCATGCAAATGTTACGATATAAGGCGTTTGTTTTTGAGCGCAGGCCACGTACGTTCTGGTAGTATATATTAAGCATTTTTGAGCTTAACAGCAACAGTATTGTCAACTATAATTAGATAATTAATTTGTTGTGATTTTAATAAATCGTTTAATATAAACGAATACATAAAAAACCAACAGTAAAAAATAATTGTGAAGGTAGAAAGCAAAGACTGGTAAGAATATCTTAGGCACAGCAATGCACAGTGAATTAAGACACGGAACTTTGAAACACTCGCAAATAATGGAACAAAAGAAACGACACGGGCCCAGTAAGTCACAACTGGGTATGGTAAGTAATTAAAATTACACTGTATGTTAGTGACAATAACGACTAATTTGGCACAACGACAACACACAACATGACAATGACATTCAAAAATTATTTTACACAGCTCTATTGAGCGACACAATAATTGGTGGAATACGCTGGCAGCACTCACCTGCGCATGGTTCTCAAACTCATTTCTAAAGTTTGAAGTTGCACGACCAGACTTTGACACTTTGTTCATATTTATAGTTTTGAATATATATCGGTATAGACATAGTTTTATTTTATTTTTATGAGGTCTTTTTCGGATTTTAACACAATTATAGGCAACGTATCGGCCTTCCTCGCGTGTATTTTGGAGTGCTTGACCCAGATGTAGCGAAAATCCGTTTCTGCGGCCGCCTTTTTAGCTTTGGACAGCAATGCCTTGTTCTGTAGTGTCAGGTGGTCGTTGACGTAAATCCGTTGGTTTCCAGGAAGGTTCATTTGCCCAGTAGTTAAAGGAGCAGTCTTGAATAGTAGTCTCGCAGCGGCAATAAAGTCTTCCTTCACGTAACGGTTGCAGAAACTCACTATGATCGGTTTTGTGTGATCTTTCTCACGGGTTGGTACCCTAGTTATGAAGTTTATCTGGGCCTTAGACACGGGGTAATTAATTTTAGTGCCAATTTTGCTTATGACTTCAAACAGGTTCTCGTGATTGTTCTGGGGTAAACCTTTTATTTCGATGTTGTTCAGTCGAGTCCATTGCTCTTTAGCATTATTATCCTCCTCCAGCTTATCCAAGCGGTCATGAAGGATGCCCACCTGTTCATGGACCTTCTCGACGTGTACAAGGCGCGTTTCCATATCTTTAATTTTCTCATTGAAACCCTTTAACTCCTTATTTGCTTCACTTAATGATGACTTTAGTCCAGCAAACTCCTTCCGAAGCGCAGTTATCTCTTCCTTTAAAAATTCCAGAGGAGCAAGTTTCTCAGCGAGTGCTCTTATTTCACCAAGTATAACTGACTCCGATTCCAGCCTTGGTGACAATGGGGGATGAGTAGTGGCAGCTGACATTGAAGGCTGAGTAGCCGCAGCTATTTTACAATTGCTGCAACGCCACGTCAGTTTTCTGTCACCCAGCTTCCGGTATCCGGCTTCTGTTATTCCAGCACAGTGGAAGTGAAGTTCATGATTACATACTGTGCAGTGAGCACCGTCAGATAGCGATTCCTCGCAAGCTCCGCACTTATATGGGTTCATGACTAATTCGGTTTTGTTAACACAGTTTGCAAAATGTTTGAGATACGCTGGAATTATGATCAAACGCAGTAGATGTGAGTAACGAAAGTTGACCGTATGACACAGCGCCTACGCGTGTACTGGTTTATCTAGTACCTACATAGTAGATTATGCTTCGATTGGCAATCTATTGAACACGTAATTATGACACGATATCTTGTAAAAACACCCCGATTCAAACAGTAAAGCGCCCATAACTTTTGAACGGCTGAACTGATTTTATTCAAACATAGCTAAAAACACTCTCGATTAAGTCATCTTATAAACTAAAATTAAAAAAAAAAACTATATCAAAATCGGTTCACCCGTTTGGTCGCTATGATGCCACAGACAGACACACAGATACACAGCAACACACGTCAAACTTATAACACCCCTCTTTTTCCGGCGGGGGTTAAAAAAAGTGTGAACTAAAAAAAACTTTTTAACAAAAAATCAAACCGACTTCCAGAACAAAAAACTACAAACCAAAAAATTAACTTTCTTTTCCGAAGTCGGTGTCTTTTGTACCCATTTTTTTCAGTTTTTCGACACCGACTTCGGAAAAGAAAGTTATTTTTTGGTTTGTAGATTTTTGTTCTGGAAGTCGGTTTGATTTTTTGTTAAAAAGTTTTTTATTTTTCTCTTTTTAGTTTTGGTAGGTATCACCAATTAACATGATAATCATTTGTGGCCAAAGTACATCTCATGACAATTCCAATAAGCCCAAGCACGACTAGGATACATTGTTTT
Source organism: Orthosia cruda (assembly GCA_964057195.1). Classification (NCBI taxonomy): domain Eukaryota; kingdom Metazoa; phylum Arthropoda; class Insecta; order Lepidoptera; family Noctuidae; genus Orthosia; species Orthosia cruda. The sequence continues at coordinate 82,897 of CAXKVB010000144.1, read as the reverse complement.
ATTTCAGAGTTCCAGTGCTCACCTTCCGGCTTCATCATCAGAACAGTTCAATGGTACCATTTTCATCAGTACCATTCATTTATAAGTATTTGCTTAATCATAGTCGGTTAACTATTCGAGATATTTTATACCCGTGACATACTTAGCATTAAGGAGTTTCAGTGGCCATCTGTGGTCTTCTTCATCAGTTCCACTTCACCAAATTATACTTTCTGAGTGCAAGTGATTGCATTGTTGGTGAAAATACCAAAATCACTATATAAATGCCTATAATATTTGAGGAGTACCCTCGATTTCTCTAAGATCCTATCATCAGATCCTGACCTGATGACTATGGGACCAACTAGGAAGTATACCCTTCAAAACAAAAGAAGATTTTTTGAAATCGGTTCAGGCGTCTTTGAGTAATCGGGGAACATACATAAAAAAAAAAAAAAAAAAAGATTCCGACGAATTGAGAACCTCCTCCTTTTTTTGAAGTCGGTTAAAAATGCGCGAAAGAAAACAGGAACACCGACTTCCAAAATTAAAGTTATTTTTCAGTTTGTTTTTGTTTGGATGTCGGTTTTATTTTTTTAACCTACTTCAAAAAAAGGAGTAGGTTCACAATTCTTCGGAATCTTTTTTTTTATGTATGTTCCCCGATTACTCAGAAGCCTAGACCGGTTTTTTTGAAAAACTTTATTTTTTCAAACATTTAAACCTAGCCGTTACAAGGAGTTTGCTTTTGAAAGTTACCATTTTACGGCACTAAAGCGGAGTAAGGGCCTTAACAATAAATCAAAAGTAATGGGATACCAGCTGTCATCGACGAAGCCGTGGAGAAGTGGATTAGTTTTGGGACAAAGAACGACATTCGTGACAGCGACACGAAGAAGAGGAATGGGCACTTCATTATTATAACAGTTATTATTATTGAAACAGGATTTACGTAGTTGGCATGCAGAAAAGTGGAAAAACAAGACTAATTAGGATGCTAGAGTGAACGTCAAATGAGCAGTGTAGTGTGTTCTGATTACGCGTGGCTGCGGCCTGCGGACGCCGTGCGTAAGGTGCGTTGGCTCGGTTTGTAAACATCGCCACACATCGCTGTCACAGCTACCGTAAATAATTGAATCAGCACCTGACAAAATAACTCATGTTTGGTTAAGCGACAAATGTAGCTATTATCAAATCAAACTCAGAAGATATTCATTTAACAATGATTTAGTGTGACAGTAGTCGTATCGTGCTTGCGGTTAAAGGAAAACGGCTTCCCCATGAAGACGTTTTTAACTGTAGTTTTGTTGATTTTGGTCAGTACCTAGTAGCTAGTACCACTCCAGAGATTCACTACTTCGCAACTGAAAATATTAATAACTTACTCGTATGATGTGCTTGTTCTTTATTTATACGTCCTTTTCATTGATTCGTGTTTCCTACCTTAGTATTGAATCATTAAATCTTTCGCAATATTAAATGTGAATGGGGCATGTAGAGGTAGTGTTGTGACTGTAGGACCTACACGCTGTTTGTGTTGCAGGTCGAGGCGAGCGTCGCGGATTTCAACACGGTCGGTAAGTACCTACTAATCTTACCATCGTACTAGATGACTACTTTGTTGTCGTTCTGGTTCTGTCTGTTTGCAGTAGGTCGGCAAAAAGTTTTGATTCCTGTTATCTGAACAGGCTGAAAACACACGTGCATGTCTTGCCCCCAGATGGAACCCTTTAGGTGGGCTCAGTTAATCCAAACGTTAACTTCGTTACTACGTAATCAAATAATTTACGATAAACGTAAAAGTCTTATTCTGAATATTTAACGAAAGTAACATGTGAAAAGTTAACCAATCATAACTGATGGTGGTTTTGGACTGGGATACAAAGATAAATAAAACAAAAAACCGGCCAAGTGCGAATTAAATTAAAAAATTAAAATTAAAAATATTTATTTGACACTTTGAAATAGGACCTGTATTTTGGGGGTCAGCGTTTAGCCATGGGTTCTATTTTCAATCTAAGAAATTGTGGAGGAGTGTCGTTACATAGTTGTGTGATGTTGGATTCGGATGTAAATGATACTCAGGCGAATGTTGAGTAAATACTGTTTATTGAAAGACAAGCTACATGATTTATACTAGAACACTTATTATAAAGGTCTACACACGACACCTCCCCGGGGGAAAGAGATTTTTTTTATTTATTTTGATTCCTTACCTAATGCGTTTGGTTACTTTAGTGATATTACTTAATAGATAAAGTTATATAATGATTCGTTGTTGCAATATTCTTACACAATATTGCTCGTAAATTAATATTTAAACAATGTTGTTCATATTTTACTTGCTAAAGTATTATAGTTATGTCTTATAAGTAAGAAGGTTATTTAAATAGTTATACATATAGCTACATACATGAATCATAATAAGGCTTAGTTCTATTTTTAACCGACTTCCCAAAAAGGAGAAGGTTCTATGTTCGACTTCATGTTTGCTTTTTTTTTTGTGTATGTTCACCGATTACTCCGTCAATTGTGGACCGATCTTGAAAATTCTTTTTTTGTTTGAAAAAGTATGTTCCGAAATTGGTCCCATTTTAATTTGGTGAAGATCTGATGAAGAACTTCGGAGATATACAACAAAACTCTTCAATAAATAACGGCAAATCTCTCGGGATTGCTGCAATCGTATGTCTGTTTGTCGTTTATAACATTTCATAACATAACATCACGCCAGTTCGCTCTTAAGGAGTAAGCAGATCTCTCATTTCACCGGTTATATTCAAGTTTCATGAAATCTATTCTGGCGAAATAGTTCCCTTACTAACTTGCCTATTAGGTACGTACAACTAAAAAGTAAAAAAATAAAAATAAAAAATCCAAAAAAAAACTACCGACTTCAAAAAATTAAGTTATTTTTCACTTTGTAGTTTTGTATTTGGAAGTCGGTAGTATTTTTTTGCAAAAAGTTTTTTTTAATGTATAATATCGGTTTTGCCATTAATTTCAATTTCAACATTTGGTGATATGTCCCTGATAACCTTATAGGTTCCTGAATATAAGCTGGAGAGTGTATTGCCTGTTTCGTTTTTTACTAATAGTTTGTCATTAGGATTGTAATGTGTGGGGTTGATATAAGTGTCATACCTTCGTTTTGTGACCAACTTATTTTCCTCCAAATTTTTACGCGCCTGTGTTTGTGACACCTGTAACCTATATTTTAGTTCTAGGGGGTAATTGACATAATTATACAGCGGCTCTATTTTTTGAGTTAGATTACTTGGCAAAATACACCATTTTCCGTAAACTAATTCAAATGGGGTAAATTTAGTAGACGAATTTACCGAGGTATTATAAGCAAAACACCAATAGGGTAGCCAAGTACTCCAGGAGTCTGATTTTTGCTCTGTTTGTATACGAAGAAATGCTGACAAACCTTTATGAGAGTTTTCTCAAGCTCCTATGATTTGGCGATGATATACAGTTGAATTAAGTTTTTTAATATTAAGCAAAGTACATACCTCTTTTACCATGTCTGCCATAAACTCGGCACCCCTGTCCGTGGCGATTTCCCTCGGCACACCGTGGTGAAGCACAAAGTTGTCCACAAAAGAACGTGCGACGTCTGCTGCTGCTTTTGACACAAGCGCACATACATATTTTGACAACTCGCACTGTATCGTTAGTATATATGAATATCCATTATTGGCCTTATCTAAGGGCCAAACTAAATCTAGCAAAATCTTTTCGAAAGCTGTATGTGCCGTAGTGGTGACGGTCATGGGTTCTTTTATCTTTACTGTATACTTTTGTTTCTAGCAATCTGGACATTTTTTCACATAATTTGTAACATCTGTCTCTAGACCAGGCCAAAAGTAATATTTTCTAATTTTGTTGATTATTCGTCTGATACCCGCATGACCACTTGTCGGCAAAAGATGAAAATCGTTTAGTATAATCTTCCTATCGTCCTTATCCTCTACACGTTCTACGTCTTGTATAATAATGAATTTGAGCCTTAGCCACTTCTTACTGTCTTTTTAACCGACTTCAAAAAAAGGAGGAGGTTCTCAATTCGTCGGAATCTTTTTTTTATTTTTTTTATGTATGTTCCCCGATTACTCAAAGACCCCTGGACCGATTTCAAAAATTCTTCTTTTGTTTGAAAGGGTATACTTCCTAGTTGGTCCCATAATCATCAGGTCAGGATCTGATGATGGAATCCTAGAGAAATCGAGGGAACTCCTCAAATATTATAGGCAAACATATAGCGATTTTGGTATTTTCATCAACAATGCAATCATTTGCACTCGGAAAGTACCAGAGAGAGAGAGGAAAGTGGTAGAGTCGAACTGATGAAGAAGGCCACAGATGGCCACTGGAACTTCTAAATGAATATGTCACGGGCATAAGATATCTCGAATAGTAAACCGACTATAATGAAGCAAATATAGGCTGTAAATGATAATCATGTTAATTGGAGGTACCTACCAAAACTAAAAAGAGAAAAATAAAAAACTTTTTAACAAAAAATCAAACCGACTTCCAGAACAAAAAACTACAAAGCAAAAAATAACTTTCTTTTCCGAAGTCGGTGTCGAAAAACTGAAAAAAAATGGGTACAAAAGACACCGACTTCGGAAAAGAAAGTTATTTTTTGCTTTGTAGTTTTTTGTTCTGGAAGTCGGTTTGATTTTTTGTTAAAAAGTTTTTTTATTTGACTTATTAATTATTCAACAAATGTGTTATTATACTTTGTGCCTCGTCCTCGAGATTAGTACCTGTAATTAAAAAAAATTAAAAAAAATTAATGATTATTATTTACATGTAGTACCGGCTACGGGAGGCTACTCAAATCACTATGTTTTAGAGACAATATTATTATATATATTTTTTTTTCTTTCCCTGGCAGCTCTGTGTCGTTGTTTTAAATACAAAGAACAGTTTTTAAAAGTTGGAAAATGCCAAAAAGGCCACATCATTGTCAACCGAGGAATACGAGAGAATCAGGTGAAAAATGAAAAAACCTGGAAACAATTTAAAACATGCTCGACATAAACGAAGTAAAACAAAATCGTCTAAGAGTCGACGCCATATTTAGACCCACAAGGTACCTAACTCTGTAAAATTATATTTTGATTTAATTGTACATATATCTACAACTATTTTGCATCTCTAACAAATAATGCACTTCGGGCAAGCCATTGGGCCGTCCCACTGCATATTCACGAGATTATCAATTAAAAGAAATGTATTTCTTTTTTCTAACGACTGTATTCGAGCTGAAAATCGAGCTGAAAATCGGACTGTCTCACAACATTAAATAATTCTCAAACAAATAATGCATTTCGGGCAAGCCATCGGGCTGTCTCACCGCATAGAGATCATCATAATTTAATTATTTTACCTTATCCGAGCAGAGTATCCGACTGTCTGACAACATTCAATAATTCTCAAACGAATAATGCATTTCGGGCAAGCCATCGGGCTGTCTCACCGCATACTTACGAGATCATGAAATATAAGTTAATTCTTTTACGAATTTAACGAATGCACTCGAGCAGATCATTGGACTGTCTCACAACATTCAATAATTCACTGGTTTCGTTCAATTCTTTGGAATTGCTACACCCACCAGAATTTATAACTCGGTTATCAACCGGCAGTAAAACAATGGTTTGTAATCATTCCAGGCAAAGTCCTAGACGACGATGCCACAAATGAAATGGAAACAATTAAAGTGGAATATGGCCAAGAAAATACCAAAATAACCACGAACAGTAGTGATCTTCCTCACAATTCCAGGCCAGAAACACACAGACGCTCTCAAAATTCATTGGGTTGACCCAACATTGAACACAGAGTATGGTGATGGGGCCGAACTCCACAAGGAAGTGGCCAGCTGTCTGGAACATCTTGCAACATGAGGCCTGTTTCCATAGAGACCACAGGCGGGTATTTCCCCTACAGCTCTTTGCGCAGGGAAAATAACCGCTGACATTGAACGTGACAAAACTTGGGGCTCTTATGCTATACAGAAAAATGAGCACCATCTCCATCCTAGGAGCAACATTATCCAAAGTACTGGATACAAAAGAAAATGATACAGATCTATTAAGTTGAATAATGGATACCACTCGCACCATAAGTGAAGTTCAACATTGTGAGTTGTGACTCAATTACTAGATGCAAATTTAGCTGCGGCTCAATAAAAAAAGGACCTTAAGGACAAGTTCAAAACACAAAGATAGAAAAATATCTGTTCGGGTAAACACTTGCTGAAACTCATCGAGCTGGTAAAGCGGCTTTTAAATCAGATGCTGCAACAGCACCCAAAGCCAAGAAAGAACCCAACACATTCTAAGCAAAATACTCGAAAGCTCCACCAGCGCCACATGTCTATAGTCTGAGTCAGCCATACAATACCCTTTAAGTGGTCATTACATCTCTACCTCGACGCTGCTAAACTCAGTAAGGTACCCTGGTTGCTTATAAATTCTTATAAATAGTGGTAATTTATCACTGATGATAAGACCATGTTATCATGGATTGAGGGTTTCATGGGTATCCACAACACTTTAAGATAGCCCAGCTGCAAAAACACTAAGATGCAATATCTAAGTGCCAGCCTTGAAAAGGAAAATTTGTCTCAAGTTTTTCTTAAGACAAAAACCCAATGGCAATAAAGCCTTAATAAGTACATAGATGTAAGTCGTTTCAAAGTTGAAGACTTGTGCACAGAATTAAAAATGATATCAAATGATAGTTCCATGGCCATACATAAAATACATTAAATATGCAGTCTCTTATAAAATATCACAAAAATTCTAGCAAATATCTAGAATACCCTCTTGGAAAATTGTATAAGTTCGGTCTACTACCATTTGGGTAAAACACTGCAACTTACATTTTCAAAAAAGTCATGAAATCTGCCAACAAATTACCCAGGATCCTGTGGCCATTAATTGTTGACTGAAAATATTGAAAACACTAAGAAGTTAATCACAAGTTAGTAAATAACAAACTTACACCCTCTAATACTGGTATATTTTTGGGATGTATATTATTGATAAAAGACTTATAACTGACAGATAAGAAAACTTATCTATTATGAAATCTGACAATTTATATGTTTTGTAGGACTAGGTACTGCTCTCAGCGTGCCCTACTATTGAATATGGATGGCTTTATATATTCCAAAAAACTAGAATGTGTAAAATCCTAAACCTCCAAGGTGAAGTAAATTATGAAAAATGATTTTATTTCTGTAAGTTGGTTTATACAAACACTTTTACATGTCGAACATATTTTTTAAAACTAGATGAGGTCGGCGTTTCCTATCTGACTACTCTGAGAAGAAAGGCCGAAACAAACTCAGAGGTCACAGTCTCTTTTAAAGTCCAGACAAAATATTGGTTAGATCATGTGAAGACCATGTAGACTGATGTCTGAAATGGTCTTTTGAGGAAAGAACCAGCCAGATTGAGTGGACCTGTCCAGTCAGTGCACGCATTTGTCAATAACCGAGCAGCTCAACTCAGAATTTAAGGAGCTCAACGATTCGACGAACAATACCAAAGAAAGGACATTCGGGTAGGCCGCATAAACTACTCAAACTGCCTGACCATGATTAAAAACTAAGATAAATTTAAATTAAAATAAAAAAGAATAATCCACATAGTCTTCACACTCACAATAATTAATATAAAATGATATAATACTTTAAAAAGTAAATATTCTTGTCATTGCAAGAAAACCAAAAAAACAACAACAAAATTCACGGTGCAAAATATAATAAAAAAAACAAAATTAATTGGAGCAGCTCAATCCCAAGCCTTTTTGTCTTCAAGGTAATCTTTAGTTGTATAAAACGCTTTCTGGCACAACTTACGTTTAATAAAAGATTTGAATTTATTAAGACTTAGATGTTGTACGTGGCTTGGAAGCTTATTATAAAAGCGTACACATTGACATCTAAACGAGCCACCTATTTTCTTGAGCCTTGTTGTAGGTACTACAAATTTGTGTTTATTCCTAGTATTTATGTTATGGATATCACTGTATTTTTTAAACAATTTTATATTTTTATGGGCATATAAAAGATTTTCATAAATATACTGAGAAGGCACAGTCATTACATTAATCTCCTTAAATTTCTCTCTGAGAGAGTGTCTTGGGCTTAATTTATAAATTGACTGAACAGCTCTTTTCTGCAAAACAAAGATAGTCTGGATGTCGGCGGCATTTCCCCACAACAGAATACCGTACGACATTACACTATGAAAATAGCTAAAGTATACTACATAGATATCCCTACAATAATTCCCTGAATGGTGGCCATATGCCATTCATTCGGGGGGGGGGGGGGGGGACCGCCTGTGGGGATGAGATTGCTAGGGGCCAGTGGTCAGACAAGGAATGTGAATATCAAATGAATTTTAATTGGATTTATTAGCATCATTCTTTGTCTTTTTAAATATTTGGTAAACTATTCAATAATTGTGAAATACCCTTATGTATAAACAACCCAACAGCAATATAGTATATAATATTAATCGAATGGGTAGAGTTCATTACCCTCATCTCTTCAACTTAGCCAGCGGCATTGGTGTGAAAACCATTATATTTAATTTTCGCTCCTTACATTAGGTTGACTGAAAATCATAGTAGTTGATACTGTATTGCAGAAGTCACATCCCGATGTAGAATGGGAACTAAAAGAAAATGCATATGATTAATAATTGAAAGATAAATTTGGAATTCTGAAATTTACCTATTTGCAAGTCACATTAACAAAAAATATGACAACCCGAATGCCTTTACAATATACATGTAACCAATTTTGCTTTTCTGCGTTTCCACCATTCTCAATCATATTAAAATATCTACGAAAAATCATAACGGATAAGGCTAAGGGCATCATAGTGGTCACCATGGCCAACTCTGCCCGATTGGGAACTTCTCATAATTTAGAGATGATCATACTTAAACCTAATGAAAATAATAAAGTATCTCACAGCAAGGGAAAAATCCATACCAACCTTACTCTGGCTGTCGGAGTCTAGTGTGTAGGTAGTGAAGTGAATGGGCTCAATTGGGACTTTATAATAAAAGAGTGGACTGTATTAACATAGGTATATTGCTATAATTTACACTATCAACTCAGATAGAAATATGTACAAAGAAATGCCCGTAATGAATGGCGTCTGTGAGCTGAGTGGAGCGGCGGGTGCGTAGCCGGCCGTCGCGTCGCGGGTTCGGTCCCCCGACACCCCGCGCCTGCGCCGTGGACGCCCGCGCATAGTGATGCGCCGACATATTCCCCGGGTTGAAGGGAAGTCTTCAATTTTCGATTGGAAGGGGGCAGATGCAGTTGAAAGCACTACGAATGGTGCCCCGCTTCGTCTTCAGTTCGGCCACTCTCGTGACTCCGTCTACGCCAGGATAGGTCTTCGTGACCCGGCCCAGGGACCAGAGCAGAGGCGGCATTGTTTTGTCCTTCACCAGGACTAAGGACCCCGGCTTCACTTCACCTCTGGAATGAAACCACTTGGATTTGGCCTGCAGCAGAGAAGTATACTCGTTATGAAACCGTCGCCAGAAATGCTGTCTGATGTGCTGGATTCTCTTCCAGCGATCCAGTCGCGTGATGTTGGCTTCAGTCACCTGAGGATGGGGTACTGATAAGAATGGCCGTCCAATTAGGAAGTGAAAGGGAGTAAGTGCCGAAAAATCGTTAGGGTCAGAAGAAAGAGGAGTAAGAGGGCGTGAGTTAAGAACCGCCTCTATATGAGTGAGACAGGTAGCCATCTCTTCGAAGGTGAAATGAGTAAGATGCAGTAACCGTTTTAAATGATGCTTACATGATTTTACAGCAGCTTCAGCCAATGAATTAAAATGAGGGCTGTATGCAGGCGTGAAAATAAATTCAATACCTTGCTGCGCCATTTCAGATGCAACATTTGATGATTGCAAGAACCTATACATCTCGTTTGATGCGCCTACAAAGTTAGTCCCGTTGTCGGACGTGATGCTTCGAGGCTTGCCACGACGCGCCACGAACCGATTTAGAGCGGCCATGTAGGCCTCAGTGGTGAGGTCGGTGACGAGCTCCAAATGTACGGCTTTCACTGCTGAGCAAACAAAGATGCACATATAGGACTTTGTAAGTTTGCATCCTCGGCCTTTACGATTGGCCACCAATACTGGCCCAGCGTAGTCAACATAACTATTTAAGAAAGGAAACTCAAGATTTGTTCTTGAGCTAAGTAATTGACCCATTATAGGCTGAATGTTCTGAGCCTTATGTCGAAAACATTTAAGACATTTATTCACGACAAATCTAGATAAGTTTCTGCCACCTAGAGGCCAATAAGTTTGCCGTATATGTGACAATAACAGCTGTGGACCTGCATGTACAAGTTTTAAATGTTGCATTTGAAATATAAGTTTTGTAAGTATATGCTTACTGCATAAAACAATAGGATGTTTCACACTAAAATCGTAGGGGGAGTTATCGAGCCTTCCGCCCACGCGAATGAGGTTATGATTGTCAATGAACGGTGTCAGAGGAAGCAATCTACTTTTGCGTGGTAATTTTTGTCCAGACTTTAACAAATTATACTCTTCTGGGAACATTTCAAGCTGTGAATGATGTAGAATTATATTTAATGAGTTTTCTATTTCTGTTGTTGAAAAATTACCATGCAATTTATTTTTATTTTTTATGTTGTAAACAAAGCGTTGTATATATGTAATTATATTTTGAATCTTTAACAAACTAGAATACTTTACTAATAAATTAGAAATGATTGATGAATGAATAGTTACGTCTGAATGATTACTACTTAATGAAACATGATTGTCACTATCACTATCAATGTAATGAGTCACTACTTCCGGCAGACTATCTTTCCCGTTGTTTGGCATGCTAGGCCACTCATTTTCAATATGCTGTAAAAATGAGGGACCAGACCACCACAGAGGTGTGTGCATGATAACGTCGGCACTTAGACCACGGGAAACAAGATCCGCCGGTTTGTCCTTCGACGGTACGTAGCTCCAGGTTTGACCACAAGTACTTTCCTGTATTTCGTTGACTCTGTTTCTGACGAAAGGTTTTAATTGATTAGTAGGAGTAGAGAGCCAACCCAGGACTATGGTTGAGTCGCACCAGAATCTACATTTATGAATGGGCATGGTAAGCGATTCCTGAACCTTAGTACACAGCCTTGCACCCAACAAAGCTCCACAAAGTTCAAGCCTCGGTATCGTCGTTGGTTTGATGGGCGCTACACGATTTCTAGAAACTAGAAGTTGTACGCCCATGCACCTACTGCCATTACAAGACCGAATGTACACACAAGCGCCGTACGCCCTTTCGGACGCGTCGGTAAAGACGTGTACTTCATGCGTAATAGAGCCTTCACGCAAAACCCAACGAGGAATTTTTAAATTATTTAATGCTGTTATTGTGCCTTCAAATGTAGATTAAAGATTTCTGACTTCGTGCGATACTTCGTCATCCCAGTCATACTTATCTTGCCATAGACGCTGCATAATTAGCTTTGCTTCGACGACGCATGGACCTACTAGGCCTAATGGGTCAAAGATTTGACTGATAACAGAAAGGACATGACGTTTGGTGACTTTAGTAGTGGAGGTGATATTTATAGTGTAAGTAAGTGAATCAGAGTCACAAACCCAGTTAAGACCTAAAGTTTTAGATTGAGAGTTTGGACTTTGCTCAGAAAAATTTAAAGTGTTATGTAACTCGTTACTATGTGTAATTTCTTTTAGAATTTGTGGATTGTTTGATCGCCATTTTCTTAAATTGAATTTTGCAGATGATAGAACCGAATGTACCATTTTTGACATATCTACCGTTTCAGCTATCGTATCCCTTCCACTAAGAAAGTCGTCGACGTAAAAGTCACGTCGTATAGCGCATTTGGCACGACTGTCCTCAATGTCATCAGCCAGACTTACAAGACACTTAGTGGCTAAATAGGGCGCAGAAGCGGTACCATAGGTAACCGTATTTAAAGTGTAGGTTCTAAGAGGTTCTGAAGGTTCAAATCTGTAAACTATTTTTTGAAGAGTACGTTGGACTGGATTTAACTCTATGGCTCTGTACATTTTTTCCACGTCACTTGAGACCACGTACTTATGCTGACGAAAACGTGTTAAAATGGAAAACAGATCGTCTTGAACTACGGGACCGACCATCTGAATGTCGTTAAGCGACACCCCCGTACTGGTAGGAGCTGATGCGTCAAATACTACGCGTAGCTGTGTAGTGGTGCTAGAACTGCGAATAACTCCATGATGTGGAATGTAATAATTTTTCATGGAGTTTTCTGGTGAAGGAGTACAGTCTGAGTCTAACGTCATATGACCTAGGCGCTCATATTCTCTGATGAACTCATTGTATTTTGTATGAAATGATGGATCGCGTTTAAATCGCCGTTCAAGGGAAAGAAAACGATTTCTAGCATTGGTAAAAGAATGACCTAATGTACTAGGATCCCCTCTTAAAGGCATTGATACTACGAATCCCCCACCATCGTTACGAACGGTGGTTTGAGCAAAAGACTGCTCACACATTCTCTCCTAAAGCGAGAGTGAATGTTTTGAAGCGACGTTGTCAAGCTCCCAAAATTGAGTTAGGTCGGGAGTGACATTGGAATGATGGCAAAAATGATTGACGGAAAAACATGATTGGCGCGAAATACTACCTGAAACTAACCATCCTAACTTGGTCTCGCATAATTTAGGTAGGTTTTTCCCTAAGTCTATCGTTTTGCTGCCTAAGACATTCCAGAAAACTTCAACCCCTACCAGGATGTCTACGACCGACGGAACATTAAAGTTCGGGTCTGCTAGTTTAAGACCTGCAGGAATAGGGACGTGATTCATATGTATGAATGAAGACGGTAGAAATTTTGTGATTTCAGGCAAAATGTGACACTCGATATCTACAGTAAAGGCACAGCATAAAGACTCCATTGAGAGGTGACAAGACTGTGTACTGGTGGATATGTGGTTATTAATACCCGTTACCTTGGTGCTCGTACCGTGTCGTAACAAACCCAGCTTCACTGATAAGCTCTGCGTAACAAAGTTCGCCGTACTGCCGTTGTCCAGCAGTAGGCGCGCAGTGTGCTTCTTACCCGTCACGCCAGTCACATTCACCATAGCTGTGGACAGTAAAACATGCGCAGAAGTAGCAAGCTGCATGGATTTGGCTGAAAGCACAACATTTGAAGAAGGAGAAGCAGAAGGCAGTGCATAAGGCGTGATAGAAGGCAATGGATTGGAAGCAAGTTTGGGCTCGTTACTTTCCAAATGCAAAAGCGTATTGTGCTTTGTTTTGCAATATTTGCAATGTGAAAATCTACATTTTGTAGAATTATGTCCAAAGCGTAAGCAATTAATGCAAACATTAAATTCAGTTGCCTTTTGTATACGATTTTCTATTGACAAGTTTCTAAAGGATTCACATTTAAATAATGTATGTGCTTGGGAGCAAAGTGGACATTTACTGTTTTTGTTAATATTTTCAAATTTTTTACTTATCTTATGCTTAGAATCGGTTTTATTTGAATGACTATTATTTAAAGCGATTATAGCATTCGTTTGAGAAGAACTAAGATTTGTCTCCACTGACTCTAACCAGTCCGCTTTTCTGCTTAAAAAGGAACAAAATTGTGTTAAAGTAGGATCATCTTTATAAGTATTGTTTCTATGCTCTTCCCAGTCACGACTTGTTGTTATATCTAACTGTTTTATCATAAAATAAATAATAATGTCATCCCAATATTGAGTGGGCCTTTTTAATGAAGTTAGTGCCCTAATATTTTTATTAATAACATCAACAAGGTTTCTAATGAAATGACTTGATTCTTTTGTAATAGGTTCAACGTCAAATAAAGCTTGTAAATGATTTTTCACTAGAAGTCGGTTGTTATTGTAACGTTCGCACAACAGGTCCCACGCTAAATTATAATAAATAATAATAATAGCCTTTATTCAGACATCTTATACAAAAAGTTTACAAATTAATTTATTAAAAACATTGTTCTATTACAACTGCATGTGTGCCTTTATGGGCAAAGGCCTCCTCCAACTGTTTCCATTTTCCTCTATCTTTAGCAACTGTTGTCCATCCACCTCCAGCTACGATCTTTAATTCATCCACCCATCTTCTTGGTGGCCTTCCTCGTTTTCGCTTAATATGCCTTGTGAACCAGTTTATTATTGATTTAGACCATTTCTCTTTTCCTCTGATTGTGTGTCCTGTCCATCTCCATTTCAACTTTCTGATAGTTACTGTGACATCTTTTGTTCTTGTACAATTCTTTATGATGGTGGTTCTTACTCTATCAGAAAGTCTCTTCCCCATCATGCTTCTTTCCATTGCGTTTTGGCATGTTTCAAGTTTATGGATATGAGTTTTATTCAGCGCCCAGGTTTGGCAGCCATATGTAAGGACAGGCAGTACGCAAGTATCGAAAAGTTTACGTTTGACATCCATGCTCATTTCAGGGTTTTTCATAACTTCTTTTAAACTCCAGTATTGTTTCCATGCATTACCTATACGCCTGTTGATTTCCTTAGAGGTAAGGTCCATTGGCGAGATTGTTTGACCGAGATAGGTGTATTCATCTACATAATCAATTGTGTTGTTGTTCACGTGGATTGGTTCTTGGTTCCCGTTTGTCATGGCCTTGGTTTTTTCTGTATTCATGATTAATCCCACTTTCCGACTTTCTCTATCCAGATCATTCAGCATAGCTCTTAACTCTGCGCTTGATTGAGAGATGATGATCAAATCATCTGCAAATCGCAAATGCGACAGGTATTCGCCATTAATAATCAGTCCACATTTCTCCCAATCCAATTGCCGGAACACCTCTTCCAGGACAGCAGTGAACAGTTTAGGTGATACTGGGTCGCCCTGACGTACACCTCTTTCTATTCTTATTTCCTTACCTTGCTTTTCTAGCTTGATTTTGGCTTTGCTGTTTTCATAGATGTGTTTGAGAATTCTGATGTATTTACATTCTACACCTTGGTTTCTGAGTGCTTTCCAAATCGCTTCATGTTCTAATGAGTCAAAGGCTTTGCTGTAATCCACAAAGCAGCAGAAGAATGTTAAGTTGAACTCTCTGCCCTTTTCAAATAATTGTTTTACTACGTGGATGTGGTCCAATGTTGAGTACCCACTCCTGAATCCGGCCTGCTCTCTCGGTTGGTTGTCATCTAAAGTCCGGGTTATTCTATTGAGAAGTATCTTAGCGAATACCTTGTAGATATTCGACATTAGACTAATAGGTCTGTAGTTGTTTATGTTGTTTTTGTCTCCCTTTTTGTGTAGTAGTGTTATGGTTGATGTTGACCATTGCTCGGGTATAGTTTCACTGTGCAAAACTTCGTTGAAAATGTCCGTAAGGGTTGGTACAAGGTGTTCTATGTTTGCTATGAGGAATTCGTTATTGATACCGTCTGACCCGGGCGCTCTGTCTTTCTTTTGAGATATAATAGCTTTTTCCACCTCTGCATTTATTATGTCTGGTACTTCTTCTTCCCCTGCTAATATGTTCGGTTTACTATAGTTTTTCTTTGAGTATAAGTCCCGGAAAAAGTTAGTGGCTATTGACATAATTTCAGGGCGTCTTGTTTTATGTTTCATATTTTTGTCATAGAGATTAGGTATCCAGTCTGTTTTTTCTTTTAGTTGTTTTTTTGCTCTTTTGGTGCCTCCAGTTTTCTGAATACATCTTTCCAGTATTTCAAGTCTGTATCTTTGCCGGTCCTTTCTCATGTTTAATTTTATACTTTTGCTTATTTCCCTTATTTTCGTTCTAGTTATACTTGTCTTTCCAGTCGTAGAAATTAGTTCATCTCTGGTTTTTAACATTTCTTTCGTATCGTCTGTTAGCCATTTTACTGTTTTCTTTTCCTTTGCTGTTCCCGTTGTTTTCTTTGTTTTCATTAGCTCTTCAAACATGTTATATTTGTGTTGGATATTTAGTTCTTTTGTATTTTCTATAAAGTTTATTAGTTCCTTTTCTAATCTGTTAATGGCTTCAGGTATTATAGTTTTAGTTGATTTTACCTTAAATGGTCTAGTTTTCTTTGTTGAATCGGTGTGTAGTAATTTGGCTCTAACCATTCTGTGGTTGCTGTTGAAGTTGAGATTGTTAACAACTCCGCAATCCTGAAAAAGCTTGCTTTTGTTGGTGAGGATGTAGTCTATTTCATTTTTGTAACGCCCGTCGGGGGATATCCATGTCCATCTTTTGTTGTCACGCCTTTTGTACATATTATTAAGTATTTTTAAGTTGTTCTCGTATGCCATTTGTATAAATTTTTCGCCATTTCTTGTCCTTTTTCCTGAACAGTATGGACCCAATATCATCGCTTCTCCGTCTTCTCTACATCCCGTTCTTGCCTTAAAATCACCCATCACTATTAGGTTATTGTAGGTATGTTCTTTGATTGCGCCTGTTAACATAGCATAGAAAGTGTAAATTTCTGCATTACTGGATTGCTCAGTTGGGGAGTAAATTTGTATAATCGACCACATTTCCCTTCTGTGTAGTTTCAGGTTAAGTATGACAATACGTTCAGATATGCCAATAAATTCATCGATGTGTGTGCTCAATTCTTTCTTGACCAAGAACCCTGTTCCGAATTGTCCAGGTGTATCTCCTTTGTAGTAGAAAATAAAGTCTCCATGATCTTCTATGTTCTCGCCTAGGCGTCGAACTTCGCTTAATCCAATTATTGACCAATTTATTCTTTCCAATGCCATAATCAACTCTGACAAGCTTTCTGTGTTTTTCAGGGTAAGCGCATTATAGGTAGCAATATGTAATATGTTGTTATGTTGGCGATTTGTTGTCTGGAACACTTGTGTTTGTTTCTGGGGTAAATATTTTGGAGGGTAACGGTCTTCTTCCCCCACGGTGACCAGCCGGCTTGGGGTGCTGATTGTTTTTATATTATTTTGTTGTGTTGTTTGATTTGTCTTATCCGGATTCCAGTTGAGGGAGGCAGTTTTTAGTTTTTTAAGGTTTTTGGCTCAGACACCGATGATGCTCTACCTCGTGCCACGTAATTGAGTATGCTTGGTTTTACTATTCCTTGTGTATTGTTTGAAGATGACTTATCAATACGTTTGTCGGTAATCTGTTTCTTCCTGGTGTTTGTTGAAATTGTTTCTGGTGATTCTACCTTGTCTATTTTCCTTTTCTCTCGGTTAGAATCTTTTGAGTTTTTTACTACTAACTTATCGTATTTCAGATATGCTAAATTTCCCTTCTTTCTTTCTTCTTCCAGCATTGGTTGTAGTTTTTTGCGGGTTTCTAGAACCTCTTTTGGAAAGTCTTCTTTAAGATAGATGCCTTGGGGCAGGTTTGATTTGTTCTTCTGAATAAGATGTTTCTTCCATGTTGCTGTCAATGAGACCACTACCGGTCGATTTTTATTTGAGCGCTGCCCAATTCTATAAATTTTGGCTATCTCTTGACTGTCCAGGTGTACGCCCGTATCCACTATTATTTCTTTCAAATAGTCTACTAATTCACATTCTGTTTTCTGTTTCTCTTCTACACCGAAAAATACTAGGTTGTTCTTTCTCTTTTCCTTTTCCATAAATTCTATTTTCTGTTCAAGGTTTGTTATTTTCGTTTTTAAGGTTTTGTTTTCTTCCAAAATTGTTTTAATTTTCTCGTCGAGTGCTTGCATGACGTTATTGGTGACATTGGTGGTTATTGTCAAAGTTTGTTGGTTCAGCTTCTCGTCCAGTTTAGTTAGCAGCAATTCCATATTTTGATCCATATTTTGGTAGAATTTATAATGTTTTTACTGGCAACACTAGAACAAGAACTGTCAAAATACAAGTTCTTTCATTCACTCATTCAATGTAATTATGTTGGCACTATTTTTGTGACAGATGGACGCACTTTTTTGTAGGTTAACTTTAAAGAAATGTTCTTTATTTCACTATATACACTATTTTCTGTTGAGATTACTTCGTAATTTGAAGCTATAGTGGGTTTCTTCAGATTTTTTCACAGTTTAATGGTTATATAACTGGTTTTACTAGCAATTGTGATTTATTTTGTCGGAGCTGATTCGTATACGTGTTTATGTCCACAATACCGGATCCGGAACTTCTAAATTATAATGGTCAGCTTTAAAGTCAATGTTTTTTATTATTAAAGCTGCATTCCCCTGGAGTGAAGCTCGCAGGTAGTGGAACTTGTTTATGTCACTTATGCTGGAATTGTCGTGAATCAATGACCCAAAAGTATCCCTAAACTCAAGCCAGCATTGGTAGTCCCCATCGAAATGTGGCAAATCTATTTTTGGCAAACGAACAAATGAATTCCTAAATGAAACATGTGCACCTGAGTTAGCATCTTTGAAGCCCGCCTCCGACGCAGCACCGTTGGCCGAGACACCGAGCAGGCTGCGCGTGAGTGCCACCAAGTTGAAAAACTGACGGTCAAAGTCCTCCCGCTCAGTCAATGCTGACTCGTTGTCGTCGGATATCACTTCGATGTGTGTCTGTAAGGCGTCAAATTCGGTGTGTAAGGTTTCAAATCGATTAAAACGCTCCTCTAAATCTAAACGTTGCAACTCAGATATTGCGGAACTACTTTTTACTAAATTTAAATAGTTGCTGTAAATAGTAAGCTTTGATTTTATTGAACTACGTTTTTTTATCAATGTTTTTAAGTTATCTGCCATTGTAAAGTAAAATAACAGCTGGACGCACTGATGCTAATGTACTCAATAGATAAGAAAACTGCAAACAGCTGTGCGTTAGTGAAAGGGATCGAGAATAAGTTTCAAGGTCAATGACTGAACACGTGTTATCTTGGTGCGAAGCAGCTAATGACCGAGCGTTTTCGATACAAAATATGGGTAATTAAACAAGCAGTGCCGTAGGAAACACTATGAAAGCACTAATGTTGAAACAAAATAGGAAGATGAATAACGATTTTCGGCAAGAAAATGAAAGCACAAAAATAACTAATTGGAACGGACTCACTCAAATACAGTATTATACTCCCAAAGTATGACGTCAGCTCCCACGTTGACTATGCAGGATGGCTCGGGAACGACTTCTTTGTTCTTTCCTTCGTGGTCGTACCGCGTGGTGCTCGCGAGCGGTCAAAGTCCGCACAGGTGAACACGACGACCGATGTTGTTGACGGCGTTAATTACAGCAAAACTGGTGTTTATTTTTGCGCAATCGAAGGACCATTGAATGGGCTCAATTGGGACTTTATAATAAAAGAGTGGACTGTATTAACATAGGTATATTGCTATAATTTACACTATCAACTCAGATAGAAATATGTACAAAGAAATGCCCGTAATGAATGGCGTCTGTGAGCTGAGTGGAGCGGCGGGTGCGCAGCCGGCCGTCGCGTCGCGGGTTCGGTCCCCCGACACCCCGCGCCTGCGCCGTGGACGCCCGCGCATAGTGATGCGCCGACAGAAGGCTATTATGACGAAGCATACTACCATCATAAATAGAAATTATGATAGCATCTCTATCAGAAAACTTTTTCAAACAATTGACACATGTTTAATTAACTGGTATATTTTTTTTTAGAAATATAATAATAACATCTTGAACACCAATGGTAATATAATTTCTTAACAGAACTTTCTAATTCTAGTAAAAAATATAACAAATGCTTAACTGTCACAAATTGGCATTATCACTGACAATACCTTAAACATGAATGTACTCTGAAAATATTTTAAGGGCGTGTTCAGACTACGTTTTACCTACCCAAAAATACAATGCCACCTGGGAAACATCCCAGATTCTGGAAGTATTAGGAATTTGGTACACAAATGAGATGTTGTCTCTAGAACAACTGTCAAAAATAAACCTGCCCAAAAATACAATGCCACCTGGGAAACAGCCCAGATTCTGGAAGTATTAGGAATTTGGTACACAAATGAGATGTTGTCTCTAGAACAACTGTCAAAAATAAAATCAAAGTATAGAAATAGAATCAACGCATATAACCATCAAAATTTCAGACCTCAAAAAATCTCTTATATATGAACTAAATCAATCAATACTTCAGACAAAGAACAGTAATATATCCAGCTGAAACCCTTGTAGCCTACATTAATAAACATATAAGAATTATTTTAGGCACCAAGAAACTATACCAAATTAATGTCCAAACAGACTATTAGTCGTTGGATTAAGTGTGCTTTAAAGACTAGCAGTATTGATGTAGGTACACGTATATTTAGCTAACAGCACACGCCACGCTGCTACTTCTAAAGCCAGGTGTAAAAATTTATGAGATACTAAAAACAGCAGGCTGGGGTTACAACTCAAGTACATCTGGAAATTTTATAAAAGACCTTTAGTGTAAAGGATCAAAATGATTTAGCAAAATAAATCTTTAGCTGTGATTAAAGATATCTTATTTAACTAACATGTACTAACTAATACAACAACCAGCAACTTTAACTTATAAGGAAGGAGTATCAGTATATAAGGAAACTAACAATAGTAATAAAAAAGCAAAACTGTATTTTGTTAAAACAGATATATGTATAATATTAACTGAATGGTTAATTAAGAACTTTAGTTTTCCAATGACACCTATGATTGTTATTCTATAAACAAACCTTAATATTGATATTAAGTGGGCAACAAATATTCTGTTAAAAAGATAATTAAGAATATATATAAACATTTTGGTTAAGTACCTATATTACTTAAAAGAAACTGTGATTGTTAGTCTATAAAAAACTTTAATACTTTATGACAATAAATAATAGGCAAAAAATATTTTGTTAATAAAGATAATTAAGATAAGAATAATAATTAAGAAAATGACCGAATATAAACCTTTGATATCTAATGACAACTCAGATTGTTAATCTATAAACATTATAACAATGAGAATAAAAAAGTAAATAATAAATTTGCCAAAACAAATAATTAAGAACATATCTGAATGAACTGATTAAGAATCTATGTGTGAAACCTATGGACAACCATGATGGTTAGTCTATAAAAATATAATTAAGAATTTTAAAGAAAGAAAGCTTTTACTTCACAAATTCATCATAGTGTATGTGATAATGCCAGAACTTAACTCTCAAAGTCTACATGTAAATAATAATCATTAATTACAGGTACTAATCTCGAGGACGAGGCACAAAGTATAATTTATGATTAAACGAACTTACCCTAAGTGAAGTTCTATCATAATTATACGAAGTGCCTCGTCCGAAGAGATTAGTAACACCCTCCCAACCCTAAGGTATAACCCAGAAGCGTTCTGAAAATATCTATAAAACATCCATAACTCTAAACTAAATGACAAGTTGACAGCCGACACAGAGCTGCCAGAGAAAGAAAAAAAAATATATATAATAATATTGTCTCTAAAACATAGTGATTTGAGTAGCCTCCCGTAGCCGGTACTACATGTAAATAATAATCATTAATTACAGGTACTAATCTCTTCGGACGAGGCACTTCGTATAATTATGATAGAACTTCACTTAGGGTAAGTTCGTTTAATCATAAATTATTTTTATTTCACTACAAAATTTACTCAGTGCTTTTACAAATTCTGCTCGAATCATTTGCAAGTGAGCCGTTGGTTTTATAAAAATTGTGTTTTATTTTCATAGTATATAAAAACAGAGCAGTGGTGGCGCAGTGGTTGCGGCCCCGACTTACGAGTTGTAGGTCGTGGGTTCGCACCCGAGCAGGCGCATTATTTTGTGTAATTTATTTCATCACTACTGCTCTCAAAACGGTGAAGGAAAACATCGTGAGGAAACCGGCATGTCCTTGAACCAAAAATTCGAAGACGTGTGACATCTACCAATCCGCATTGGGCCCGCGTGGTGGATTATAGCCCACTCCCTCTATAAGAGGAGGCCTGTGTCCCAGCAGTGGGAACATTAAAAAAGGCTGTTGATGATGATGATGATATAAAAACATTGTCTTCTCTACATTGTTTGTTTCGTATCCTTAATTCGTTTAACCCGATATTGTCTATGAATCTTAATTCTACTACTTCCTTTGGCCTATTCTGTATTTAAACGACATATGGTTTGTCAAAATAATCGTTGAGCTGAGGAGCCTCGGCTGTTGCTTTTGCGCTCGAGTCATAACACATGCTGACTGTGTATGAATGTCCATCAAATCTTTCGAAGTTAATCGTGATAGTGCGTCTGCAGCCGCATTGTCTTGACCTTTGACATACTCTATTTCATAAACGTATTCTTCTAGTATTAATTTAAATTTAAGTAATCTGCTGGATGGATCTTTAAGTTTAAACAAATAAATCAGTGGTTTATGATCTGTTTTAATTTTAAAGTCGCGACCAAATAAATATGGCCTAAAATGTTTTACCCCCCACACTACTGCTAAGAGTTCTTTTTCTATCGTAGGATAATTATTTTCAGATTTATTTAGACCTCTACTAGCGTAGGCAACCGGGCGGCCATCCGCGTTTGATAAAATTGCTCCAATTGCATAGCCTGACGAATCTGTTTGTAACACGAATTTATTGTCTTTTGAGTATGGGTATTGCAGAACGGGCGGTGACATCATTGTTTCTTTTAGTTTATCAAATGATTTTTGACAGTTGTCATCCCAAGTAAATATTAAATTTTTTCTACATAACAAATTAAGATAATAAGCCTTATCTGCAAAATTAGGGATAAATTTGCGATAATAGTTCGCAAAAGCGACAAATCTTTTTACATCATCTACAGTTTTGGGTATTGGGTAATTTTTTATTACTTCGATTTTTACTGGATGGGGCAGTACGCCTTCTCTAGATACAATGTGGCCTAAATAAAGCATCTCTTTTCTCAAAAAGTTGCATTTTAAATGATTTAATTTTAAATTGACCTTACGCAAGCGATCAAATATATCTAATAGATTTTTATTGTGATGCGAAAGTGATTTACCAAGGACAATTAAATCGTCGAGATACACTAAACACTTGTCATATGTTAGTCCGGCCATCGCTAGCGTCATCTAGGCAGTAGTATAATAGTAGGTATAAATAATCATTCAAATTTAAATCATAATAAAATCAAAATAATGTCACAATTAAAACATAACAAAATTCAATTGCATAACATTTAATTTCTAACCCTACTTCTTCAGCACCTTAATCTGATGTTTAAGAATAGGGCAGTCAAACTTATCGGCAATAACCGCCAGAATGCCATTGCCGCTAGCACGCACTCTGCGCAAAAAAAGAGGCAACATTTTTCCGCATAATGGCCGCAAACCCATCTGTACGAGCCTCAAAGAACATACCAGATGCGCTGCAGAAACGTGGAAGGCGCAATAGCAACCTAAACGCATTGTTGTATTGGACGCGCAAGGTGCTGAGGGATTTTTGCGAATATGCTGTCCATAAGCTGCTAACTGTAAAAGTTTTGGCAGTACGCCTTAAAGAGCGTTATCTTAACCTCCTTTGAGCAGGATGCAAATCTTCGGACCAACATATTCGCTCTCACCGTCAATGCTCTGCGCTCCCTATCTATGTCAGCGTCATCCTTAAGATCGGCGCTGACCAAATGACCCAGATATTTAAATTGACTGACTCTGTTTAGAGCAACACCATTCAACATCACAGGGGGTACAGTGACAGGCCCCAGACCACACTTCGTAAACAACATGAACTCACTTTTGTTTACATTATATCGTAACCCATGAGTCAAAGCGTAGGTTTCACAGAAACTTAACAACTTCCTAAGTGCGCTGACAGATGGCGCCAGCAGCACCATGTCGTCTGCGTAACTCAAATTGTTGACAAAGGTACCATCAATGGAACAGCCGACTTGCATGCTGCTGAGGCCACCTATCAGCTCATTCACATACAAATTGAAAAGTTTGGGAGAGGTTATTGCGCCTTGCCTTACACCACACTTTAAGCCGTAAGCATCCGATAATTCGCCCGCCCATTTCACATTGTTAACCTGATTTTCATACCAATACTTAAAAACAGAACCTAGCTCTTTAGGTAAGGTAGTATTGCTAATCTTCTGCCAGAGCACATCGTAAGCCACCATATCGAAAGCTCTGGAGAGATCCAGAAAACAAGCGTAGACTGGTTTTTTTCTATCGACATAATACCTCACGGTGTGCTTAAGTGCTAAAATGGCACTTTCTGTAGAAAGACCCTTCCGGAAACCAAATTGACCGTCATGAAGATTTATGTGCTTGTCAAGATATTTGTCCATTAAACGATCTAGAACCTTCGCAATAATTGTAGCTAGTGAGCCTATAATTATTTTTATCAGCAATATCTCCTGTTCTGTTTTTAAGTATCGGCACGACAACAGTCTTCATCAGGTCATATGGCAAATACGAATGTGAAATACATAGAGAGAAGAACATAGCAAGAACCCGCGGCAAATGTGATCCCGCATACTGCAAGTGCTCAATGCTAAGACCGTCGTGGCCTGGTTTACCACGACTCATACTCTGAAGAATGTCTCTCACCTCCCTTGCAGTGAACCTAACACTACATGATGTGCCATTCTGCACCGTCTCAGCACTGAACACCCGCCCAGTGCAGGTATCTAACGGTGATTCAACCTGAAAGTTATCTTTGAATAAGTTTGCTATGTCCCTTGCCTCCGTCCTCCCTGCAATGCTCACAGGGAGGTTTCGAATTAAGCTTGTTAGTACTTTTCCAGAACTGAGCCAAAATTTTTGGCAGATCTGAAGCTGGCTATTATATCCATCTTTATCTGGTCTTGGTGTTTCATACACAATTTTAATTTTGCCTTAAATATTTTTCTACTTTCACACATTTCATCATAAAAAATACCATTATTTGGCCTACCATAACAAAACCACACCTGTAATTTGTACCTTTGTGCGCAGCGCTCACATGTTTATTCCACCCTGTGATGCTATGTGAATTACGTTTCTGTTTACTCTGATTACTCTTAACAATCTCGTAACTCAAACCAGCCGATTTCTTTAAAATTTTCACAATTTTATCATACATTTTACATATAATGTCCCTATGAGTTATGTCATAGCAAAGATTATCCGCACATAAAGATACTTGCGGTGGAAAATCAATGTCTTTAAGTTCTTTTTTACACAACTCATAGTACAAATCTATTTGTGGTTTTGTCCGCTCACCCCACTTAACTTTATCAATTACACAGTTCCTACCCTCAGAAATAGATTTCAAGCGAACCATTTTTAAGTCACATTCCATTAACACTGGAAAATGGTCCGACCAAACAACATCATAACATACCTTAATGTCCTTAACGGTATCCCAGGCAGATTGCGTCACAACACAGTGATCCAGCCATCGCCGGGATCCGTGTGCGTCGCTAATAAAAGTGTACGCCCCCGAGTCTATACCTAACTTTTTAACGTCAGCGCAAACCCAAACCCATTGTTGATCGTCACAAAAACACTTTAACTCGGTATAAAACATCTCGCTCCGGTGCGAGTTATAGTCCCACATAATAAACACTGTTTCCACTCCCGTACTATCAATAACGGCACTAATTTCACTTAGGCAGTCCGAAAATTCCGGTAGATTGTCTGAACACTGTGAGGGCATGTAAACACTAAACACAACGAACGATTTATTGTCCACCTCAAACTTGACAGCTGATAAGCGCGCACACGCACACGCAAGTACCGTTACGCAACGAAACCGGTTTCTCCGCCATAACAATGCGACGCCTCCATACGGCCTGCCGCGCATCAATTGCTGTGTTGTATCAACTGCTGACTTTCCGAAGTAATCAAAATCATCGTGTATCGTACCCAGAAACGGGATGTCGTTGGGCAACAACCACGTTTCCTGTAGGGCTATAATATCCGCAGTTTTACATAAATGTCTTACGTTTCCAGCGGATCTCTTTATAGACATACAATTAAAAGTTATTATACTGCACATTTGCGTATTATTCATGTTATAAACTTATAAAAAATAGCTATGCTTATTCATTCAGGGAGTTTGTTTCTCCGCACTTTCGTTACGCCTAAAGTTGACGAATCGTCTAAATGTTAAACCATCCGGCCACAGGCCCGTATCCATAAAAGTAGATAACTTTGACCTTGGTACTAGTACTTTATAAGCATTGTAATTTCGTTGTGTCCTTGACTTAATTTTCTCTAACGCTACTTCGACTCGCGTTTTTCTTAGTATGTACTTCGATATGTCTTCTGCCGAAATATGTTTGTCAACGTTGTTTACAAATAGTGGAATATTTGAATCCGCCGCTTTAAATTTTCCCTCGGTATCTATGGACGCCTGACCTCTGGAGCTTATGAACTTATTTCGTAGTCTGCTTCTCTGAACTAATGTCCACTTTTCATCCCTCACATTGACAAACTGCCCTTTTTCTTTCGCCACTTGTGCAAACGACTTTGTATTCATCCTAGGGCCACCATTATTTACATCCCTGTATGCTGGTGATTTCTCTGACGTTGGCGTGGTTATGTCAGTCAAATTATGCACAACAGGCGTTTTAGAAGTCACCGTATCACCAGATTTCTTCGGCGCCTGGTTACCTGACTGTCCAGAAGAAGGGTTGCGTAAAACAACTGTGTTTGGATTTCTGACATAACCAGGGGTCGAGCACCGATCTCTTTCAGCTGGATTTTGGATGAAGTCCTTTTTAGGTAGGTTCAACAGGCCAATCGGTCCACTATCGTGGTTTTCAACATTCATTCTCGAACTACCCCTTAATGTGCTCATATTTGGTAAATCAAAATTATTGACAATGGATGCTGTTTTGAGATTTGTCAATTCAGTTTTT
This sequence comes from Orthosia cruda, assembly GCA_964057195.1. Lineage (NCBI taxonomy): Eukaryota > Metazoa > Arthropoda > Insecta > Lepidoptera > Noctuidae > Orthosia > Orthosia cruda. Next base: position 56,083 of record CAXKVB010000144.1, on the reverse strand, counting down.
ATATCCTCCAGTTGCTCCGATGTCACAAATGAACTCTTAATTTGGGCTACATCATTTTTAAGAATTAACAAGTCTTTTAAAAGTCTTGTAGCATCAAGGTGATCAAAATGTATTGGGGGTAGGGCGTTCAAATTTTTCGCAACAAAGACTGGCAGTTCATTAGGATCTAGTTCCTTGAATAATGCTATAATATCTTGTAAGTCTTTCTGCGATTTTCCATCCTTTTCCGCTGTATCTTGCGCTTAGAGGTTGTAACACACTGAAATAGCAAGTTTTTAGCCTCAAATATTTAATCCACGTTGAAAGAGCTCGCACACACATTAATCATGGTTTGCTCATCCATTACTTCCAGCCTATTTTGTATATACGCTAGAATCTCACTGATTATTACATTGCAACTGTCACACTTTACACTTTTTCTAATCGTAGCCATGATTAATACACTGCAATCCAAGGACGCGTGCGCCACCAAGGACGCGTGAGCGCAGACTGAACGTTTTATGTTCTATTGAAGTTGAGTTTCTTTATTTATTTTATTTCCTCTTACCCCGGATCTCCAAACTGTTCGGACGTGTCTACACTTACGATTGCCTTTCACCATTTATTTGAAATATTTATTTTTAATTCATAAAAGTTGAATTTAAGTTTCGTGTGTGAAGCAAAAGTACCAGGCGTGCAGAATTGAGAAAGTTAGATCGAAGTGAGAAGCGTAGGTAGCACACACGTGTACCTTGTCTCGACAGCACACCAGCAACTCTTGCAGGAACGTTAGCCCCGCCCACCTACCACATCCACTGTGACGCACACAGCTCACTTCAACACATCTATTTGACCGCCGGCGTCGCGCCCGTTCTACTATAATGCCTACTCAACGTTCACCATCTCCGTCAACGCAGGAGCCGGCGCCTATGCAGTCTTCTTTGTCTTTGCTCAATGTGGATAACCCAATTCATGGCAGCTACGGCTCTGATACCCAAATAGATTTTTCTTCTAGCCAATGTGAGGACGCGGAAGGCCTGCGTAACATCACAAAGAGATTTAAGAGGAAATTCAATCAAGCGGTTGATTCCCAGATATCCAATGCGGAAATTAAAGCTATGTTCGAAGGTTTTCAGAAGGAGCAAAATCTTAAGCTAGAGAAACTGAACTTGGCAATATTCACAATTCAGGAACGAACTGATGAAATTAGGAGAAACCTGCAATTTGTCTCTGATAAATACGACGCTTTCTTGGAGCGAATGAGTGGATTAGAGCAGGAAAATTATAACAGTACAAAAAGAATGGCTTATTTGAGAGTCAAAAATTGAGCTGCTAGAACGAAACTCTCGAGCGGCGTCGATTGAAATTAATAATATCCCTAAAGACCGCAATGAAAACAAGGAGACGCTTCGATCCATTGCAAAAGATCTTGGCAAAGTCATTGGTCAGCCAATCAATGACAACGATGTTTACGATGTCTATAGAATCAAATCTAAAATGGAGAGAAAGAACCCTATCATCGTACAATTTACTACAACGTTTATGAAAAATAATTTAATAAAAAAATGTTGAATGTACCAATAAGTTAAATACTTCGCATATTAAGTTGGCTACATCATCGCAGTCTCAACCTATTTATATTGATGAATTTTTGACACCTGCTGCCAAAAGATTGCGCTATTTGGTAAAGAATTTTAAAGGTGAGAATAATTATCACAGCTTCTAGAATTCATACGGCAAGATTTACTTAAAGGAAAAAGAATTATCTCGTCCTATTCGAATTGACAATGAAGAAGATCTACTTAAATTGAAGTTTAAATGACTTGCACTTACCTTCATACTGTATTATCACCTATTTTGTAAGTTACTATACACCACTCTTATAAAAACTAACACATCACACTTCCCAGATAAACACCTTGCCACAAAACATAACACGAATACTAGTTTTTAATCAAAATAGATTTCACTCCGACAAAATTTGTGTTAAAAATCTGCTGACTGAAAGACTGCTGTTGTTCTGATAACACAAATCGTTCACCACCAGTTAAGTCACACTCCCAATCAAGGGTTTTCTACCCACAGACGCAGAAGAGAATGAAAATATCATACTTAGTCTTAAGTCTGATTGCGCTGTTGGCTATGACAACATCTGTGTCCTAAAGAGATATAGACAGATCTTTATTCCTCCCATTGAATATATCTGCAATCTTGCCATTGACTCCGGCAAATTCCCAAACGCCTGGAAAGTAGCAGAGGTTCGCCCCATCTTCAAAAGTGGTGACGGAGCCTGTGTCAACAAATACAGACCAATTTCCATTCTGCCGGCTTTGTCTAAGGTGCTGGAGAGAATCATGAAGAAGCGCTTGGTCGAGTACCTCGAGGAGCAATGCCTACTTTCAACTTCTCAGTATGGTTTTCGGTCGGGCTTGTCAACCAGCGACGCTATTCATGATTTAACAAAGTTTGTTTCTGAAAAACTCGATTTAAACAAAAAGGTTATTGTAATCTTCATGGACCTTGCCAAGGCCTTTGACACGGTCTCCATCCCACTTTTGATAAAGAAGTTGGAGAACATTGGTGTAAGGGGTATGCCACTGAATCTTTTTTCGGACTACCTTACAAATCGATGCCAGAGAGTAAAAGTTGGTGAGTCGACTAGTACTGATCTTCCTGTCATACACGGAGTTCCACAAGGCAGTATTCTCGGTCCCCCTTTATTCCTGACTTTCATCAACGACCTCTGTGAGCTCAAGTTGCCTAGCGGTAGGATTGTGACTTTCGCTGACGACACAGCGCTGTTGTTTGAGGCCGACACTTGGCCTGAAGTTTATAGTAGTGCACAGATTGGGCTAAACTTTATCTTGGCTAGCTAACAATAAGCTCGCTCTCAATGTCGACAAGACGAAGTACATTTCTTTCTATATTAAAAAAACACCTTGTTCCTTCGAAAATCTTAATATTATCGCCCATTCATCCTCGTGCTTGTTGACTCACAACACACATTGCACATGTCCCCATCTACAAAATACAGAATCAATAAAGTACTTGGGCGTCATACTAGATAACACTCTCAGCTTTCACCAGCACATAGATGCTCTTGCCTTCAGAATTCGAAAACTTATATTTGTCTTTAAAAATCTTCGTCATGTTGCGCACACTGGAATTTTGAAAACGGTCTATTTTGCGATATGCCAATCACTACTCTCTTACTGCATAACTATATGGGGGGGTGCGACAAAAACATCCATGCTTCGGATTGAACGTGCACAAAGGGCCGTTTTAAAAGTGAGCCATTTCCTGCCTTTCTTATTTCAAACCAAAGAGCTCTATGAGAGAATTGAAGTTTTAACTGTACGCCAACTCTTTATTTACAATACCATTTTGCGCAAACACTCTCACCTTACCTATAACCCTAACCTATTTAAGGACAAAAGACGTAAACATGCGGTCTGTCCCACAATTAGCTTTCGTACAACTTTCGCCCGTCGTCGACCATAATGTCGACGGGCGAAAGTTGTACGAGAAAGTTTCCTCGGTAACTATCTTTACAACAAAATAAACGAAGTCTTATCAATTTATGTCCTTCCTAAACAGCTTTGCAAAAAAAAACTCTCAGTCTGGTTACAAGGGTTGGATTACGATGCCACGGAGCAGTTGCTCATTGTACCCTCGTAGAATGTTTGTAACTTACCATCACGCCTAAATCGCCACCATACATGCGCTCACTCACGCTAACACCTTCATACAAACTTTCTTTTACATGCGCACTCTCACAAGCATCACTTGTTTATGTTGATAATGATATCTCCCTAAATTGTATTTTTTTTTCTGTTTGTTTATAATTTTGGAATAAATGTTTCCCTTATTATATTTTCTCGTAGTTGTGTTGGATTAACAATATTATTATCTCCTGATAACTATATCCTGATAACATTCTAATGTGATTTGTAAAGATTTAAGTATAGCAATAATTGATGTAGACGCTGATTCGGAGTGAGAGCCTGGTGATCCGTCACACACACGTCCTAGTATGGACTCCAGTCTCTCACAAGGGGTCATATTTCTTATACTTGATTTTTGTTGGTATTATATAAATGTAGTATGTAAGTATATACTGATGTGAACCTTTGTGAAGAGTGAAATAAAGGATTTATTATTATTATTTCCTTTATTTAATTTCTTTTCTTATTAACTAAATTTTTAAATATTTTATAAAACACAAAATTAAAAAAACATTTAAAAATATAGAAAATAGAGGCCCACCGGTATCGGGAACAGGGTCCAAGCTACCGGTGGCCAGGGCTCCTGAGAGAGGAACCTCCTAACGATACGCGCCGTGTCCAGGAGTACCGCTTTCTGGATCATGCCCTTGATCCAGCTGCCCAACGAGAGCCTCCTCAGATGTTCGTCGAGGCTCTTGGCTATTATGCCATTGGTCGTAACGACTATCGGCACAATGATCGCTGTATTCACGTCCCACATGTCGACAACCTCGCGAGCCAGATCAAGATACTTGCTTTTCTTATCTCTCTCAGCCTTCACGAGGTTCTCGTCATGTAGGACCGCTATATCAACCATCATTGCGCGACGCTCTAGTCGGTCTATCACCACTATGTCAGGCTTATTGGCAACAATAGTCCTCTCAGTGATGATAGACCGATCCCAATACAACGTGACATTGCCATTTTCGAGAACTGGGTCGGGCACATACTTATAGTAAGGCACTTCCGACTCCACAAGATTGTATTTAAGAGCAAGTTGCTGATGGATAATCCTGGCTACAAGGTTGTGTCTATGCAAATAGTCTCCGTTAGCCAGACTAGAACAACCGGAGATAATGTGACGGATTGATTCACCCGGCCGGTGACATGCCCGACAGATGTCAACCGTGCCATCCTTCACAATGTATTTCCGGTAGTTGTTCGTCATCATAACTTCGTCCATAATCGCAAAGACAAAACCTTCGGTTTCCCCGAAAAGGTCACCAAATCGCAGCCAGGCCACGGACGCTAAAAGATCTACATCGGGCCCATGTAGGACCCGGTAGAAGCGTCCGTGAAGCTCCTTGCTCTGCCATACCTCCCTGCGGTCATTAGTTTCTAATACTATAGGTTTGCGCCAGTTCTCGTTAGCCAAGGAGAGCGGGGTAAGGCCCTTGTCCACCGCTACCACATCTCGATGCATACCCACGTCAGCGGCCTGGAAGTATTCCCTAAGACTGCATACCTCGCGGTTGTGTAGGGTCTTAGCATTTAAAAAGCCACGACCCCCGCACTTCCGAGGGATATACAGTCTCATAACCGATGAACGTGGGTGATGCATACGATTTGCGGTAAGCAGCGTGCGGACCCTCCTATCCAGGGCGTCAAGTTCAGTCTGTGTCCATTTGAGTATGCCGAAAGAATACATCAATACCGGCATGACCCAGCCGTTGAAGGCGCGCACCTTGTTACCGCCCGATAAAAGACTATTTAGTCCTCTTTTCAGGCGGCCATAGAAGCGCTCCTTCAACGACTGTTTCACGTCAGTAGCATTGATGCCTAGTGCTTCCGACATACCCAAATACTTGTAAGTTTCGGTTGAGGAAAGGGATCGAAGGTGTATGGAATCCGAGAGTTGTATTCCCACGGATTCCATAATCTTCCCTCGCTTTACATGCATGACTGCACATTTGTCCACACCAAATTCCATACGGATGGCGTCACTGAAGGTTTCTGTTACCTTCAGTAGCTTCATCAGTTGCAAGTTGTTGGGGGCAAAGACCTTCAGATCATCCATGTAAAGGAGGTGTGATATGACCTGACCACCTCTCCTCAACCGATAGCCCAGACCAGAACCCTCCAGCAGTGTACTGAGAGGGTTCAGGGCTAAACAAAACCACAGAGGACTCAGACTGTCGCCCTGAAATATTCCGCGCTCGATCCTTATAGGTTCGCTGTTTTCCTGAATCTGTCGACATCCTGGATAGTGAAGGACCGTCCTCCACTGCCCCATACATGACGTCAGGAAGGCGCGCAGAGTTGCATCAATTTTATACAAATCCAGCACCCTCATGAGCCATGTATGTGGCACTGAGTCATAGGCCTTCTTGTAATCTATCCAACATGTCGCCAGATCCTTGTGGGAACGGCGAACCTGTTGGCTAATGGCAATGTCTATGAGGAGCAGCTTCTTAGTACCGCGGGACCCGTTCCTACATCCATTCTGAGAAGCAGACATGATGGCGTTATTGTCAATATGTTGATTAATTTTCGCTCTCAGAATGGATGTAAGAACTTTATAGACCGTCGGTAAGCACGTTATCGGTCTATAATTTTTAGGATCCGCAGTACTACCTGATTTGTGGAGCAGGTGAGTTATTCCTGTCGTTAGGAACTGGGGCAGCGATCCTGACTCTAAGGCAGACTGGAACTGAGTTGCCAAACGAGCGTGCGACCTTTGGAACCATTTAATCCAAAAGTTGTGCAGTCCGTCCGGCCCTGGAGATTTCCAGTTAGGCAACGGACGGATTGCACGAGCCACATCTTGGGGGCTGATGGTAATTGCCTCCATTTGTGGTATCGGATCGCACGCTCGTTCGACCTCCCGAGTCCAGTCACCCTCGGTGTGACTGACAGGCACCAACCAGAGAGAGAGAGAAGTAATCGTCGCTCGAGCTCGACGCAACTGCAGCGTCCGGGATCGCTTGACTTACGATTGTAGATGGTCCCGGCGGCTGCGAGGCGGAGCTGAGCGACGAACCCGAAGATGTTGGGCGTGTGTGTTATTATTATTATTTGTATCCTATTTTAAATTCCACCGCGTTCAATGTAGACTTTATGTATGTGGGAATAAGGGTCACTTTGAAAAAGCGACCTACAATAAGGGTCACTATTTAAATTTATTATTTGGGGAAAAGGTAAAAAATATGATAATAAGGGTGTTGTTAGAGGGTGGCGTTAAGGCTTTATTACTGTGGGTGGACCGTGATCTGCATTTACTATTTGGGAAAAGAAAGTAGATTTTAAGAACAATAGGTAAAAGAAAATGACTTAAATTCTCAAAAATTTAATGCTATGCAATAGCTTTACCGCGGCAGTCCCCGAGTGCCACACGTCTTTTTTTTATTTTTATTTAATACTTCCACACACTATCTTTGCTTCTAACATACATATAAAGTTGAAACAAATTGGAAAATACCTAGAATTTAAAATAGAAAAATATGTAGGTATCAACAAGTAAAATTTCAAAATTTTAAAAACCCCCGACACATATTTATTTCATATTACATAATTTATCTAGTACATAGTAGATACGCTTTGATCGGCAATCTATTGAACACGTATTGTATTGAAAACATTATCTTTCGAAAACACCCCGATTCAAACAGTAAAACGCCCATAACTTTTGAACGGCTGAACCGATTTTATTCAAACGTAACTAACAGCTACACTCTCGACAAAATCACCTTTCAAACAAAAAAAACTAAATCAAAATCGGTTTATCCGTTTAGGAGCTATGATGCCACAGATAGACACACAGATACACAAAAACACACTTCAAACTTATAACACCTCTCTTTATCTGGCGGGGGCTAAACTAGAATACCGTTAAAAAAACATTTATTGAATTAGATGCATTCGATGCATGGAACATGGAATATTATAGATTAAATCAGCATATTGTTTTGATGATAATTTTACTTTAAAAATTTATAAATAATGAACTAAATTTTTGAATGAATAAAATATTTGTTAAACGATTAATAATAAATGGTGTAAATACACCATTTATTATTAATCGTATAACAAATATTTTTATCTCTATTAAATTGTTTTGTGTTTTTTTAGCCCGAGCAATAAACTTTCAAAGTCAGAAGACTATAGTTTTTGGCCCGAGAAACCTACTCTTTATTATGTCAGCTATCCACCAGTGTCAGACCCGTCAAAATCGGTGTAGGCGTTTCAAATGTTTAACAAAATATGTTTTCGTTATACTTATCTACCGCATATTCCTTCATAATGCATTTAGTGAAAATCTGTTATTTTGACATTACAAAGAAACAAGACACTTTTATTTATTTGTATAACAAATTTTTCTATACATTGCTGCCATCTAATAGGAAGGTCATGTATGCCTTTGCAATAGAACTCTGGTGATCTAGATTCGACAAACTGTGTGAAAGCATTTTGTACTGCCTCCTGAGAAGAAATTTTTTTATCACGTAGAAAATTGTCCAAATCACGAAAAAAATGGAAGTCCGTTGGAGCAAGGTCTGGAGAATACGGAGGGTGACGAATGGTTTCTAATTGCAGTTCTTGTAGAGTTATAACTGCTGCTGTATGAGGTCTCGCGTTATCATGGAGCAATAATTGTGAAGATCGATTCATGAGTCGGGGCTGTTTTACTGCTAGCTTTGCTATCATTGTTAGGACTTCGGCACAATAGATATCTGCCGTTATTGCTTGACCAGATCGGAGAAAGCTATAGTGAATAACACCATGCTGAGACCACCAAACAGTTACCATTACCTTTTTATTGGTAAGCTTTGCTTTAGGACACTAGCGGCGTTTGACCTGGGGTCAGCCATTGCATTTCTCGCTTACAGTTATCATAAAGAATCCACTTTTCATCACATGTCACAATTCGATCCAATATTCCTTCATTTCTGTATCGATTCAACAAGGCAACACAAGTTTCTACAAGCGTTTCTTTCTGCAGATCAATGAAATCATGAGGCACCCATTTTTCTTTTTTTTTTATTGATATGACGCGAATGAGTCAATATTGTTGGTATGGTAACGTTAAACCATGCCGCTAATTCCTGGGTAGTTTGGCTCGTTTCGGCTTCCATCATCTTTTTCAATTCATTGTTATTCACCTGTGTGGGCGGTCTTCCACATAGTTTGTTCTTCAAATCAAAGTTTCCATCACGAAAGCGTTTAAACCAAAATCGCACGGTGTGTTCATTATCAGTCCCCTCTCCAAACGCAACATCGATATTGCGTGCTGTTTCTGCCACGTTAGTTCCGCGTCGGAACTCGTATTCAAAATCACTCGAATTTTCGAAGTACCTATACATCTTTCTTGTCTAAGCTGAATAAAAAAAAACAACTGAAAGTCGATAATCGAATATAGTACATTTTTTAAAAGAAGAACTTCATAGGTACCATGGGAAAAAAAAACAATCAAAAATCTCAAACCATGAAGGTTCTATGTCAATTCGAAGTACCTATTACAATAAAACGGCAATTTCATACTTTAACCCCTATTACATAAGAAGATAATGCGCCCTATTTCTCTGACATCTATATACTGGCAAGTAGATGTCAGAGCGATAAAGCCATAACGCAATTAGACTTAAACAAGGGTCCCTGGTCCGGATAGCTTGCCACCAGTCTTCATAAAGAGGATCGCCGAAACTATTGTACTTCTACTTCATATTATATTTATAAATGTTTACGAAAAGGTACCTTGCCCGACATTTGGAAATGGGCACATATCACACCAGTGTTCAAGAGTGGTGATATAGTACATTATGGTACAAGTGTGTAATGTTGGTAATTACCACTGAGGCGCCATTGAAACCGAGCCGTTAGGTGAGGGTCTTAAGAGAGCCGAGGACGGTAATCATCAATACACACGTGTATCATACGACGTTTTTCAACACACTTGTGAAGAAAATAATCCAAAAAAAACATTTTCAACAGTAAAAACGAGTTGTGAAAAAAAATTCGCAATGGCGGGCAAAATTAATCAGTTTTCCTATGCGCGCATCTATCAATGGCGATCGGCCATAGACTAAAAGAATGGGTTTCTTTTTTTTGGCTTTTCGCGGATAGCGTTTTAACCACGTACAAAATGGGGAATTTCAAGTTTTTTTTTAAATCAGAGAAAAACAAAAGTTTTAACACCAACAATAATAAAACCAACAAGAAAAAAGAGACAGCTGGTGTTTGTCACTTGCGTGTGAATGTAAAGAAACATTATTCTGACTACCAATGTTTTTTTCTTTTTCTAACTCCATATATCAGAAAATTAGGAAAAAATAAATAAAGAGTTGTATTGCGTACTTTACATATGGTATGAGATCCCTTCTTTTTTATGTACTTTGGTATCATAATTGGTACACTTTCTAAATACACACTATGGACTTTTTTTAATTTTGTTTTCGTTTCAACAAAGCGTATCGCTCTTCGCCATGCGTGACATAAACTAAATCATTAATAAACACGTACAAGTTGAAATTATCTATTTAAATACGAAGTTGCATAAAATGAGTAAGCAATAGGTACATTAATTTATTTGTACTATTGAGCACGATCTTTTTTGTATCGAAACTTTTTTAAGAACAAAACAACTCAACCAATAAATAAAAATAAATAAACTCTATAACCCACTTGTGAATAATAGCAATGAAAAAGTCACAGTTTGATTACAGGTGTCATTATGTGCCTAATTGCGGTGTCGGTGAAATTAGAGCCAAAAATTATCGCCCTATCTCCACATATTCGAAGCTTTTTGAGAGTCATGTGCATAGTCAAGTATATTCTCACATTCAAAACTCATTATTGGTGAGCAGCATGGGTTTGTTAAACGACGTTCGACGAACACCAATCACATTTTATTCACAGATTTTTTATTAAAAAAGCATGGATGAACAAGTTCAATTTGACGCTGTGTACACGGATTTTCGGCAGGCTTTGATTAGGTAAAGACAAAGACAAAGACAAAGACAAAGACAAAGACAAAGACAAAGACAAAGATATTTTATTTCAACTAGGCCACAAAGCGGCACTTTTGAACGTTAGAATACATTAAAATTTACAGGGAATAAAAATTGATTCTACCGTGCATTCGGAAAGTAGCTTGTTATGGAGAAGAACGCACAAGAAACTCCATACTTACTCTTTTAAAAAAATATATGTTTTTTTTACAAAATTTAGGTACATAAGTACATACATTAATAAATTTATATGTGTGAGGACAATGCACCCAGAATCACTACATATTATACTACGTACAAAGTATTAAAAGTACTCACACATGTACTGTGCAGTTACATAATAAGCACTAGAAAAACACTAGCATCCGAAGCAGTTAAGTTAAGACCGATCCCAACTGACGGCGCCCGTTCACGAACATGACGCATGAATCGGTATGTCAGCCAGCAGTGGGTTTGGTCAGCCAGCTCGCGAATATGTATCCTCCGACTGCACAGCATGATTTTCTTCTTGTTTACGTCTTTTTAGTTCGCTTTTTAAGCAGTCGGGTTTTTGTTTTTTTTTTATTAACTTTTTTTGTTTACAACATTTTAGTTATTTTTATTTAATTAGGTTATGTATTCTCAGACTGCACAGCATGATTTTCTTCTTGTTTACGTCATTTTAGTTCGCTTTTTAAGCAGTCGGGTTTTTTATTTTTTTTATTAACTTTTTTAGGGTCCCGTACCCAAAAGGTAAAAACGGGACCCTATTACTAAGACTCCACGATCCGTCTGTCTGTCTGTCTGTCCGTCTGTCACTAGGATGTATCTCATAAACCGTGATAGCTAGACAGATGAGGTTTTTCTGTTGCCGCTATAACAACAAATATAAACAGGATAAAATAAATATTTAAGTGGGGCTCCCATACAAGAAACGTGTTTTTTTCTCGTTTTTGCGATTATGATACGGGACCCTTCGTGCGCGAGCCCGACTCGCACTTGGCCAGTTTTTTACTTCTATACAAAGCTTTGGTCCCATTAGAGTATTAGGAGTCCCATTTTTGATGTTTATGTGAAAAGGATGGTAATGGTTCAAAAAAAAAATTACGCGTTATGCACTACAGATGCACCAAGTCTAAATTTCCATATACTGAACTATTGACGCGTTATAAACTTCGAAGCTTCGAGTCAAAACGCAGCCTACTGATGGCCATGATGGTTCGTGGTCTGTGTAATAACAGGTTCAATTGTCCAGATATCACCAATAGTAATACACAATGGCAAAATTAGCGGAACAAATAAATAAAGAAAAACTGGCCAAGTGCGAGTCGGACTCGCGCGCGAAGGATTCCGTTCCGTACCATTATCGTAAAAACGGGGGAAAAAAACACGTTTGTTATCTGGGAGCCCCACTTAAATATTTATTTTATTCTGTTTTTAACCCCCGCCGGAAAAAGAGGGGGGGGTTATAAGTTTGACGTGTGTTGCTGTGTATCTGTGTGTCTGTCTGTGGCATCATAGCGACCAAACGGGTGAACCGATTTTGATTTAGTTTTTTTTGTTTAAAAGATGACTTAATTGAGAGTGTTCTTAACTATGTTTGTATAAAATCAATTCAGTTGTTAAAAATTTATGAGCGCTTTACTGTTTGCATCGGGGTGTTTTCGCAAGATATCATGTCATAATTACGTGTTCAATAGATTGCCAATCGAAGCATATCTACTATGTACTAGATAAATAATGTAGCATGAAATAAAAACTGTGCCGGGGGTTTTTATAATTTTGATATTTTACTTGTTAGTATTAAATTGATAAATTTGTTTACGCTCTCAGACAGATCAAAAGTTAACAAATATAAAAACGGCTGTGATGTCATACCGAGCATATGTTGAGTCCTTGTTGCGGTATGGATTAATTATGTGGGGAAATAGCACAGACTATAATAGAGCATTTGTCGCCCAAAAAAAATGTATAAGAGCCATATACGGGATTCCATCTGACGAATCATGTCAACCAATATTTAAGAAGCTTGGTTTGCTACCCTTACCTTCATTATATTGTATGAAGCATGTATGTTTGTTATGAAATATAAAGAATTGTTCAAAACAGCAGAGGAAATATGTTCTCGAAGTCGCCGTGATCAATACAGACTAGTACTAGATGAGCGCCCTAGGTTAACAAAATATAATAAAAGCTGTCTGGCTATGTGTGTACGTGTTTATAATAAATTACCGAATGTATTGAAAATATTAAATTACAGGATATTTAAAATTAGATTATATAAATGGAAGATTGAAATTTTTTGTTATAATATTGAGAATTTTTTTGAACATAAATTATAATGTTTGTAAATTCAAATTTGTAAGTTTGCATGCTTTAATTTTAAGCAAAACATGTATGATCTCATATGCTATAATAACACCTATGTATACCATGTTTTACGCAAATAAATTATTTTATCTTATCTTATCTCCTTCCGAAGGAGGCACAATTGGCCCTTCTTCCACTGTTTCGGGAACCTCCCAGCCGTAAGACACGCGATGAAGAGGTCCCGAAACCTACCCTCCATGAGGGACGCCGCGATGGCCACCACCCGTGCGGGGACGCCGTCCGGCCCAGAGGCCGTTTTCTTCGCGCTTGGTCGCTTCGTGCCTCGACCCGATACGCCTGCCCCTGCGGAATGCGTGGATAGCGATCCTGGGCACAAGAGTGCGGACCAGAGCGGTGGCTCCACCACGTCCCTGCTGGGAAGTAATAAGGCGGAGGCAAATACCGCAAACCGGGCACAGCGACAGGCTGCCCGAGAGCGGCGCTCTGCTCTAAAGACGGACGCACCGGCGGTGGCAGTCAGTCGCCAAGTGACGGACGGCTTGGATGTCGTCCTGAAGGTTGCCACCAAATCAGGCAAACTGAAGGGCACGTTCACGCGTGCCTTGAAGGACGCGGTGGACAGCATCCAGGAGGCGGTCAAGGTCCTCAGTAGCCGCACAACCACGGAGGAGACGGCGAAGTTGTGGCAGAAGAACAGCCGTCTCCGATCTGAGTTGGAGAACCTCAAGCTGCAGTTTGCTGCCCCGAAGGCGGCTGCCGGATCCTCCGTCACGGCCCCATCGCTGACCCCGTTGTCGGTTCAATCTCCCGCCCCATCGTCGGCCTCTGCACTTGCGGATGCAGAGGTCGAAAAGTTCGCGCGCATCTGCATGATGCAGTGCGGTCAAATGGTGGGTGCCCGGTTGGAGGCCATAAAGCCGAGACTGCCGGCCAAAGCCATCCCCCCGCCGCTCGCTGGGGATAAGCGGAGAAAGGAGGCGCCTGCAAATCCGGGCCCGGTGGCCGGAGTGGCTGAGCCAAGAAGAACTGGGCAGGGGGCTGGAAAGCCCGCGGATGATAGGTCCGCGCCCACTTCCCAGTCTTCTCAGAATGAGGTCGGTGATTACGGGAGCGCTGCTGCTCGAGGTGTCGGGTGCCTCTAGCGCCGAATTTTGGCCGCCAAGCTGCGAAAGGTTCTCAATCCTGAGGACGTCCAGGTGTCCAGGCCGATAAAGACGGCTGAGCTGCGTGTCAACGGTCTGAACGACTTGACGACACCAGCGGCAGGTCGTGGCGGCCATCGCCTGAGCCGGTGGATGTCCTTTCGAGGACGTGCGGATGGGCGAGATCCGCGCCGACGCTACCGGGATCGGCATGATTTGGGTGCGGTGTCCGCTGGCGGCGGCGCAAAAGGTCGCTAACGGTGGAAGACTGCTGGTGGGGTGGGTTGCAGCTAGGGTCAAGCTGCTGCAACCCAGGGCATTACGGTCCTATCGTTGCCTGGACATTGGGCATGTCAGGGCGCGATGCACCGCTGAAACAGACCGCAGCGATAGCGCTGCGGTCTGTTTCAGCGGCCCGGCCACAAGGCGGCTCAGTGCTCCGCGGTGCCAAACTGCAACATCTGTACAGCTGCAGGGAGGCCCGCTGGGCACAGAGCGGGCGGAAAGGCCTGTGGCGCATCCGCGCAGCAGAAGAGGTGAATGAGGGCCAAGGTTGCCGGGGGCTCTTAACCCCCCCGTCAGTCTGGCTGCTCTTCGGCCGACTCCCGGCCTAGGAATGGAGTGGAGGAAATGGATTGCCCATAATGGCGCTCTACCATTTCCTCCAGGGCAAAATCAAACACTCAGCCAGAGCTCAGGATCTCTTTCTCCAGAGCATGGCAGAGTGGTCGATTCACGTGGCTTTGGTCGCGGAGGCGTATTCCGTCCCACCCAGAGATAACTGAGTTGGAGACCTCGATGGTTTGGTGGTTATTATTGGTTGGGGTCTTGTCAGCCCGTCCCGAGGTCGTGGCTGGGTGGCCGCCCTCGCGGACGGCGTTGGCATAGTTGGTGCGTATTTTTCGCCCAACAAGAGTCTCGCCGACTTAGGGAGTTTCCTTGACAAGTTAGGCGCCATCGTAGGCCGACTCCACCCTCGCCCTGTGCTGTTGTTAGGGGATCTCAAAGCCAAGTCTTCGGCATGGGGATCGCCGGTGACCGATGCTAGGGGTGAGGCGCTGGAGGAGTGGGCATCAGTAACAACTGGCCTGGTCATTTTAAACCGGGGCTTGGTCTACACGTGCGTGCGACAGCGGGGCGGGTCATTAGTGGACGTCTCGTTCGCTAGCCCTGCTGTCGCGAGCCGTGTCCGCGACTGGCATGTCGCCGTGGAGATGGAGAGGTTATCGGATCACCGATATGTCCATTTCGACGTCTCCACCCAGACCGCCGGCGGCCACGGTACGCCAGCCCCGCGAACGGACGGTCCGCAGTGGGCACGCAAGCGCATCGACAGGGAACTTCTCGATGAGGCCACCATTGTCCAGGCCTGTACCGCGGGGCGATGCCGCAAATCAGCGACGCGTCCATGCCCCGGGTCTACGCACAGTCAGTGAGGCGCCAGGTGTACTGGTGGTACGCCGAGATCGCACAGTTGCGTGTCGCATGCGTAGCGGCCAGACGCCAGTACACCCGATACCGGAGCAGACGTCGTCGGGTCCCTGACGAAGAAGCCGCGCTGTATGAGGTGTACCGCGCGGCGACGGAGACTCTGTGACTGGCCATCGGCGAGGCGAAGAAGCGAGCCAGGGAGGAGATGTTGGAGACTCTAGACGGGGATCCTTGGGGCACCCTTACCGAGTGTTTTTTTTTTTGGGACAATCCAAAATCAAAATCAATTTTTTTATTTCACATAGGCCTACATGGGCACTTATAAAACGTCAACAAAATGTGCACGGTTCGGGTTGGTCGTTTCCTATGGAGAAGAACCGGCAAGAAACTCCATGGTTACTCTTTTAAAAATGGTTTGGTTTTACAATATTTCCATGTTACAGCATTAGTACTTAGATATGGGGGGACAACGTAGGCTCGAATTATGACAATAAGTCGTAAGAAACTAAAAAAAAAAGAAAAAGATTATATAAAAAAGTTAACAAATGTTAACTAGCATCTAGAAGGCCTACAATGTTCACACATTCACAAAACAATCGGTAAAAGAATCTATACAAAGGTAAAAAATAATAAAAATAAGTATAACAAGACTAAATTTAACATCCCACCGCACTATTCCCAAACCACTGCAACTCCTGAAAGCCAGAATCAACAGTGGCGACCACCAGAAAAGCGCCGAGGCAATGAAGCTCGACGAAGTCCCGGAGAATAAATTTAACTGTCTTGGATCCCGCAACGATTTAATCAGAAAAGAATAATGGAGGAGTAACAAAAAATACAAATTTCCACTTCCCTCCATATCAAACAGGAGACAGAACAAATAAGACCAATAGGCACAAAGGTTCGTTTACAACTGGGATAAGCCCAGTTACCTAGCACCACGGATAAAAATTAGCATTGATATTAATGGGTCCTAACATTGTGAGCTGTTATATTTGATTCCAATAATAGGTATGGCAAAAACGCTGATCGGTACTCGAGGAAGCGCGGGCGCGGGGCGAAGGGCTGATGCAGCGATATATGGCCTTAACGAGAATATCTAAATCTACGTAGGGCTGTCTTTTTTTACTTTACAGACTTTATTTATGGGGCTACTTACTTGGGTTGTATCTGCTATGGGGCGCCTGTTTGGGCTGATAGGGCCACAATAGGGGCGGTACGACGTAAATTACTTCAGAGTCAGCGTTTGGCTTTGATATTCTTATGCAAAGCATACAGGACGGTTAGTACTGAGGCCTTACCTGTACTTGCTGGCGTACTTCCGGTCGACCTTGAAGTGCAGCGACGTGCTGCAATGTAGGTACTATTCCGCAAAAGAGACCATGGACGCGGACTTTTCAACGCGGAGTGACCGTGCCAAAATCTCTAGATTATTTAAACCACATATTGACGACTGGGAGGAACTTTTATCCGAATGGCAATGTAGGTGGGATAATTCCATCAAGGGCCGACACCTCCACCAATTCTTCCGTCCTCACAATGTTAGGACCCATTAATATTAATGCTAATTTTTATCCGTGGTGCTAGGGAACTGGGCTTATCCCAGTTGTAAACGTCCATTTGTGCCTATTGGTCTTGTTTGTTCTGTCTCCTGCTTGATATTGAGGGAAGTGGAAATTTGTATTTTTCTTACTCCTCCATTTTCTTTTCTGATTAATTTCGTTACGGGATCCAAGACAGTTAAATTCATTCTCCGGGACTTCGTCGAGCTTCATTGCCTCGTCGCTTTTCTGTTGGTCGCCAATGTTGATTCTGGCTTTCAGGAGTTGCAGTGGTTTGGGAATAGTGCGGTGGGATTGAACAAAAAAAAAAAAAAAACTGCCCTTAAGTACAAAGCGTTTTGCAAATACTTTAATTGTGCGCACAGCTAAGGAGTGGAATTCCCTGCCGGAGTCTTTGCATGCTGGTGAACTTAGCAGATCATTTTCCAGCAGAGCATAAAAAAATGTGAGTTCTAGTCGCATGCAGCATAGTTCTAGAGTTCTTGATACTTTTTGGAAATAGTTCTGGTTTTTTTCTCAGAAAAAAAGTCACATGAAAATATGATCTGCTAACTTCCGGTAGCAGATATTTTTTTCCAAAACCAAAATTTTAAAAGTGATTTAGGAGCACAAAGATGAGTTCTATAGTTCCTGATACATTATAGAAATAGTTCTGCAGAATTAAACACAAAAAAAAATTAACAAACATATTAAACTACACAAGCTGCTAAATTCTTTCCAATCTGGTTTTCGTCCGGGACACAGCACTACCTCAGCACTTGTGCTTATTACGGACGACATAAGGTCAGGCATGGAAATGGGAAAGTTAACTGTACTTGCTCTACTTGACTTCAGCAATGCCTTCAATACGGTTGACTTCGACATTTTGCTGGGCGTCCTATCCTCTTTTGGCATATCTCCTTCGGTAATTGACTGGTTTCATAGTTACATGTTTGGTCGCCGGCAGCGTATTTGCATTGAGGAATCTTTCTCTTCTTGGTGTCACACCTCTGCCGGTGTGCCGCAGGGTGGCGTTTTATCTCCTCTACTTTTCGCAATCTTTATTAATGCTATCACTCAACGGCTATCTTTTTTCTACCACCTTTATGCTGATGATCTCCAAATTTATACTCAAGTCCCTCTCGGCGAGTTATCAGGCGCTATTGAGACTATTAATACGGACCTGGCTCGAATTGGTGACTGGAGCACTGAGTTTGGGCTGAAGATCAATCCGACGAAAACTCAAGTGGCTGTTGTGGGAAGTTCCCGAACGGTCTCTAGGATTGATTGGGCGACACTTCCCCAGGTTTCTTTCAACAACACAATTGTTCCTATAGCTGAAACTGTGAAGAACCTGGGGATTTACATCGACAGCACCCTTTCCTGGACTAAACAACTGCAAGAGGTCAGTCGTAAACTGTTTGCTTCTGCAGGTTCCCTGAGACGCCTTCGTAACTTTCTTCCCATCACCACTAAAATTGCGTTAGCACAATCTCTTCTTCTCCCTATCCTGGACTATGCTGATGCCAGCTATCTCGATCTCACCCAAGACCAATTGGACAAGCTTGAGCGACTTCAAAATCTCTGTATCAGGTTCATATTTGGCTTGCGCAAGTATGACCATGTTTCTGAATTTCGAACCAAGCTCAAATGGCTTCCTATTCGCCTTCGCCGGAATGCCCACATCCTTTCATTACTATATAATGTGCTCTTTAATTCTACTAGTCCTTTATATCTTAAAGAACGATTAGAGGAAAAGCATATGAATGGATATCCAGTTATCTAGGAAACAGGCAGCAGTGTACCGAAATATCCAAAGTTGTAAAGAAAAGTGACAGACTATATTCCAAAGAGAAGCTCAAATCAGTAGCGGTAATGAATAAGTGTGGCGTGCCTCAGGGAAGTATTCTCGGTCCTTTACTTTTCTTAAATAAACGATCTTCCAGAGGCCATTTTGCAGAAATTATACTTTTTGCAGATAATACTACAGTTGTCATAAAATGACAGGATAAAAGAGACTACAAATCAGCTACGGAAAAGACCTTAAAAGATTTAATAAGTTGGATGCAAAATAATAACTTAAATATAAATGTTAGCAAGACAAAATTAATTGAATTTAACTCCTATAATAGCAAACCATTAACTTTGGATATTCTGTGTAATGATGAAAAGGTACAACAAGTGGATCAATTGAATTTTTTAGGAATTAATGTTGACAAAAACCGGTATTGGAAAAGCCATGTGGACCATATATGTCAGAAACTAGATAGGTTCGTGTTTGCTTTAAAAAAGCTGAGACAAAATGTGTCTGTAGAAGCTGCTCTTGCGGCTTACCATGGTTACGTATCATCTGTTCTAAGCTATGGTCTAATCATGTGGGGTAACTCGACGATACCGACAGAGTCTTCAAGCTCCAAAAACGCTGCATCCGGGTAATAAACAGAGCATGGTTCTTAGATAGCTGTAAACCGCTATTCCAAAAAATAAAAAATCTTGCCCCTGCCCTGTATGTATATTAGAGATATTTGCACCTTTACAAAGACACACACGCATTATTTTAAGCAACATACCGAGGTTATACCGCGACAGAAAAGAGCTAAGTTTCGCAACCTATTATATCAGCCAGCTGGACATAAAGATATTTATAAGAAAAATGTGTTCAATATGTGTATAATAATTTATAATACGATACCAAACGAATTTAAATTGTTGTAGTGTAAGGTTTTTTAAAACAAAATTGTCAGAGTGGTTACAAAAAAAGTGTTTCTACAGCAATAAGGAATTTATGGAACATAAAAATATTTGTTCAAAGTATTAATTAATGTATTGTAAATAAATTGATAACATTTGTATGAAATAATAATGTGTGATAGTAATATGATAAAATTGTGATAATAATGTAATAATAATGTACTAATAATATTTCTGCTTAATGATGAATGACATTTAACATAAATAATTTGCACGCTTGCTTGTAGGCAGAATACAATGACTTTAAGGCTGTAAGATCTTCCCTATGTATTTTCTTGCAAATAAACATTTTGAATTTGAATTTGAACTCTGAGTTTGTTTCGGCCTTTCTTCTCAGAAAAGTCAGATAGGAAACGCCGACCTCATCTAGTTTTAAAAATATGTTCGACATGTAAAAGTGTGTGTATAAACCAACTTACAGAAATAAAATCATTTATCATTTAAAGGCATTTTATTTTTACTTTTATTAACTTTAATCTTCAACCATGCTCTGCTGATACTTGAGTGAGAGTTCTGGCTTTTGATAGGATACGTTTATTAAGTGCATATATATTTGTAGTAGAAACCGAGGAGCTCCCGGCCCTCAGTACCTCTGATATATTTTTTTTTGGATTTTATAACGAACACTAAAAAATTTCTTGATCTTAGCTAACCTAAATCTTCAAACATGCTCTGCTGATAATTGAGTGAGAGTTCTGGCTTTCTGGAGTATACTTTTATAAAAAACATTTATTGTTGTAGTAGAAACCGAGGAGTTTCCGGCCCTCAGTAACTCTGGTATATTTTTTTTAGATTTTTATAACGAACATTGAAATTTATTTTACTTTTATTAACTTTAATCTTCAACCATGCTCTGCTGATACTTTAGTAAGAGTTCTGGCTTTTGATAGGATGGGATTATAAAGTGCATATATATTTGTAATAGAAACTGAGGAGTTCCCGGCCCTCTCTACCTCTGACATATTTTTTTTGGATTTTTATAAAGAACATTGAAATTTATTTTTACTTTTATTAACTTTAATCTTCAACCATGCTCTGCTGATACTTGAGTGAGAGTTCTGGCTTTCTGGAGTATACTTTTGTAAATAACATTTATTGTTGTAGTAGAAACCGAGGAGTTTCCCTACCTCTGATATATATTTTTTGTATTTTTATAAAGAACACTGAAAATTTCTTGGTATTAGCTAACCTAACTCTTCAACCATGCTCTGCTGATACTTGAGTGAGAGTTCTGGCTTTCTGGAGTATACTTTATTAAATTGCATTTATTGTTGTAGTAGAAACCGAGGAGTTCCCGGCCCTCTCTACCCCTGATATTTTTTTTTTTGATTTTCATAACGAACATTGAAATTTATTTTTACTTTTGTTAACTTTAATCTTCAACCATGCTCTGCTGATACTTGAGTGAGAGTTCTGGCTTTCTGGAGCGTATATAGCTGTAGTACAAATCGATGAGTTCCCGGCCCTCCCTACCTCTGATATATATTTTTTGTATTTTTATAAAGAACACTGAAAAATTTCTTGGTATTAGCTAACCTAACTCTTCAACCATGCTCTGCTGATACTTGAGTGAAAGTCCTGGCTTTCTGGAGCATACTTTTATAAAACGCATATATAGCTGTAATATAAATCGAGGAGTTCCTGGCCCTCCCTACCTCTGATATATTGTTTTTAGATTTTTATAACGAACACTGAAAAATTTCTTGATCATAGCTAACCTAAATCTTCAACCATGCTCTGCTGATAGTTGAGTGAGAGTTCTGGCTTTCTAGAACATATTTTATACATTGCATTTATTTTTGTAGTAGAAACCGAGGAGTTCCCGGCCCTCCCTAACCCTGTTTTTTTTTTTTTTGGGTTTTTATAACAAACATTGAAATTTATTTTCACTTTTATTGACTTTTATCTTCAACCATGCTCTGCTGATACTTGAGTGAGAGTTCTGGCTTTCTGGAGCGTATATAGCTGTAGTACAAATCGAGGAGTTCCCGGCCCTCCCTACCTCTGATATATATTTTTTGTATTTTTATAAAGAACACTGAAAAATTTCTTGGTATTAGCTAACCTAACTCTTCAACCATGCTCTGCTGATACTTGAGTGAAAGTCCTGGCTTTCTGGAGCATACTTTTATAAAACGCATATATAGCTGTAATATAAATCGAGGAGTTCCTGGCCCTCCCTACCTCTGATATATTGTTTTTAGATTTTTATAACGAACACTGAAAAATTTCTTGATCTTAGCTAACCTAAATCTTCAACCATGCTCTGCTGATAGTTGAGTGAGAGTTCTGGCTTTCTAGAACATATTTTATACATTGCATTTATTTTTGTAGTAGAAACCGAGGAGTTCCCGGCCCACCCTAACTCTGATATTTTTTTTTTGGGTTTTTATAACAAACATTGAAATTTATTTTTACTTTTATTGACTTTTATCTTCAACCATGCTCTGCTGATACTTGAGTGAGAGTTCTGGCTTTTGATAGGACACGTTTATAAAGTGCATATATATTTGTAGTAGAAACCGAGGAGTACCCGGCTCTCAGTACCTATGATATATTTTTTTTGGATTTTATAACGAACACTGAAAAATTTCTTGATATTAGCTAACCTAAATCTTCAACCATGCTCTGCTGATACTTGAGTGAGAGTTCTGGCTTTCTAGAGTATACTTTTATAATTTGCATTTATTTTTGTAGTAGAAACCGTGGAGTTTCCGGCCCTCAGTACCTCTGGTATATTTTTTATAGATTTTTATAACGAACACTGAAAAATTTCTTGATCTTAGCTAACCTAAATCTTCAACCATGCTCTGCTGATACTCGAGTGAGAGTTCTGGCTTTCTAGAGTATACTTTTATAATTTGCATTTATTTTTGTAGTAGAAACCGAGGAGTTCCCGTCCCTCAGTACCTCTGGTATATTTTGTTTTGGTTTTTATAATAAACATTGAAATTTATTTTTACTTTTATTTATCTCAATCTTCAAACATGCTCTGCTGATACCTGAGTGAAAGTTCTGGCTGTCTAGAGCATATTTTTATAAATTGCATTTATTGTTGTAGTATAAACCGAGGATTTCCCGGCCCTCCCTACATCTGATATAGTTTTTTTGGATGTTTTATAAAGAACACTGAAAAATTTCTTGGTATTAGCTAACCTAACTCTTCAACCATGCTCTGCTGATACTTGAGTGAAAGTCCTGGCTTTCTGGAGCATACTTTTATAAAACGCATATATAGCTGTAATATAAATCGAGGAGTTCCTGGCCCTCCCTACCTCTGATATATTGTTTTTAGATTTTTATAACGAACACTGAAAAATTTCTTGATCTTAGCTAACCTAAATCTTCAACCAAGCTCTGCTGATAGTTGAGTGAGAGCTCTGGCTTTCTAGAATATATTTTATACATTGCATTTATTTTTGTAGTAGAAACCGAGGAGTTCCCGGCCCTCCCTAACTCTGATATTTTTTTTTTTGGGTTTTTATAACAAACATTGAAATTTATTTTTACTTTTATTGACTTTTATCTTCAACCATGCTCTGCTGATACTTGAGTGAGAGTTCTGGCTTTTGATAGGCCACGTTTATAAAGTGCATATATATTTGTAGTAGAAACCGAGGAGTACCCGGCTCTCAGTACCTCTGATATATTTTTTTTGGATTTTATAACGAACACTGAAAAATTTCTTGATATTAGCTAACCTAAATCTTCAACCATGCTCTGCTGATACTTGAGTGAGAGTTCTGGCTTTCTAGAGTATACTTTTATAATTTGCATTTATTGTTGTAGTAGAAACCGAGGAGTTCCCGGCCCTCCCTAACTCTGATAATTTTTTTTTGGGTTTTTATAACAAACATTGAAATTTATTTTCACTTTTATTGACTTTTATCTTCAACCATGCTCTGCTGATACTTGAGTGAGAGTTCTGGCTTTCTGGAGCGTATATAGCTGTAGTACAAATCGAGGAGTTCCCGGCCCTCCCTACCTCTGATATATATTTTTTGTATTTTTATAAAGAACACTGAAAAATTTCTTGGTATTAGCTAACCTAACTCTTCAACCATGCTCTGCTGATACTTGAGTGAAAGTCCTGGCTTTCTGGAGCATACTTTTATAAAACGCATATATAGCTGTAATATAAATCGAGGAGTTCCTGGCCCTCCCTACCTCTGATATATTGTTTTTAGATTTTTATAACGAACACTGACAAATTTCTTGATCTTAGCTAACCTAAATCTTCAACCATGCTCTGCTGATACTTGAGTGAAAGTCCTGGCTTTCTGGAGCATACTTTTATAAAACGCATATATAGCTGTAATATAAATCGAGGAGTTCCTGGCCCTCCCTACCTCTGATATATTGTTTTTAGATTTTTATAACGAACACTGAAAAATTTCTTGATCTTAGCTAACCTAAATCTTCAACCATGCTCTGCTGATAGTTGAGTGAGAGTTCTGGCTTTCTAGAGTATACTTTTATAATTTGCATTTATTTTTGTAGTAGAAACCGAGGAGTTCTCGTCCCTCAGTACCTCTGGTATATTTTTTTTTGGTTTTTATAATAAACATTGAAATTTATTTTTACTTTTATTTATCTCAATCTTCAAACATGCTCTGCTGATACCTGAGTGAAAGTTCTGGCTGTCTAGAGCATATTTTTATAAATTGCATTTATTGTTGTAGTATAAACCGAGAATTTCCCGGCCCTCCCTACATCTGATATATTTTTTTTGGATGTTTTATAAAGAACACTGAAAAATTTCTTGATATTAGCTAACCTAAATCTTCAAACATGCTCTGTTGATACTTAAGTGAGAGTTCTGGCTTTCTGGAGCATATTTTTATAAAATGCATGTATAGGTGTAATAGAAATCGAGGAGTTCCCGGCGCTCCCTGCCTCTGATATATTTTTTTTGGATTTTTATAAAGAACACTGAAAAATTTCTTGATATTAGCTAACCTAAATCTTCAACCATGCTCTGCTGATACTTGAGTGAGAGTTCTGGCTTTCTGGAGCATACTTTTATAAATTGCATTTATTGTTGTAGTAGAAACCGAGGAGTTCCCGTCCCTCAGTACCTCAGGTATATTTTTTTTTGGTTTTTATAATAAACATTGAAATTTATTTTTACTTTTATTTATCTCAATCTTGAAACATGCTCTGCTGATACCTGAGTGAAAGTTCTGGCTTTCTAGAGCATATTTTTATAAATTGCATTTATTGTTGTAGTAGAAACCGAGGATTTTCCGGCCCTCCGTACCTCTGATAATTTTTTCTTGGGTTTTTATATCGAACATTGAAATTAATTTTTATTTTTATTAACTTTAATCTTCAACCATGCTCTGCTGATACTTGAGTGAGAGTTCTGGCTTTCTGGAGCATACTTTTATAAATTGCATTTATTGTTGTAGTAGAAACCGAGGAGTTCCCGTCCCTCAGTACCTCAGGTATATTTTTTTTTGGTTTTTATAATAAACATTGAAATTTATTTTTACTTTTATTTATCTCAATCTTGAAACATGCTCTGCTGATACCTGAGTGAAAGTTCTGGCTTTCTAGAGCATATTTTTATAAATTGCATTTATTGTTGTAGTAGAAACCGAGGATTTTCCGGCCCTCCGTACCTCTGATAATTTTTTCTTGGGTTTTTATATCGAACATTGAAATTAATTTTTATTTTTATTAACTTTAATCTTCAACCATGCTCTGCTGATACTTGAGTGAGAGTTCTGGCTTTTGATAGGATACGTTTATAAAATGCATATATATTTGTAGTAGAAACCGAGGAGTTTCCGGCCCTCTCTACCTGTGATATATTTTTCTTGGATTTTTATAACGAACATTGAAATTTATTTTTACTTTTATTAACTTTAATCTTCAACCATGCTCTGCTGATACTTGAGAGTGAGAGTTCTGGCTTTCTAGAGTATACTTTTATAATTTGCATTTATTGTTGTAGTAGAAACCGAGGAGTTCCCGGCCCTCTCTACCCCTGATATTTTTTTTTTTTGATTTTCATAACGAACATTGAAATTTATTTTTACTTTTGTTAACTTTAATCTTCAACCATGCTCTGCTGATACTTGAGTGAGAGTTCTGGCTTTCTGGAGCGTATATAGCTGTAGTACAAATCGAGGAGTTCCCGGCCCTCCCTACCTCTGATATATATTTTTTGTATTTTTATAAAGAACACTGAAAAATTTCTTGGTATTAGCTAACCTAACTCTTCAACCATGCTCTGCTGATACTTGAGTGAAAGTCCTGGCTTTCTGGAGCATACTTTTATAAAACGCATATATAGCTGTAATATAAATCGAGGAGTTCCTGGCCCTCCCTACCTCTGATATATTGTTTTTAGATTTTTATAACGAACACTGAAAAATTTCTTGATCTTAGCTAACCTAAATCTTCAACCATGCTCTGCTGATAGTTGAGTGAGAGTTCTGGCTTTCTAAAACATATTTTATACATTGCATTTATTTTTGTAGTAGAAACCGAGGAGTTCCCGGCCCTCCCTAACTCTGATAATTTTTTTTTGGGTTTTTATAACAAACATTGAAATTTATTTTCACTTTTATTGACTTTTATCTTCAACCATGCTCTGCTGATACTTGAGTGAGAGTTCTGGCTTTCTGGAGCATATATAGCTGTAGTACAAATCGAGGAGTTCCCGGCCCTCCCTACCTCTGATATATATTTTTTGTATTTTTATAAAGAACACTGAAAAATTTCTTGGTATTAGCTAACCTAACTCTTCAACCATGCTCTGCTGATACTTGAGTGAAAGTCCTGGCTTTCTGGAGCATACTTTTATAAAACGCATATATAGCTGTAATATAAATCGAGGAGTTCCTGGCCCTCCCTACCTCTGATATATTGTTTTTAGATTTTTATAACGAACACTGAAAAATTTCTTGATCTTAGCTAACCTAAATCTTCAACCATGCTCTGCTGATAGTTGAGTGAGAGTTCTGGCTTTCTAGAGTATACTTTTATAATTTGCATTTATTTTTGTAGTAGAAACCGAGGAGTTCTCGTCCCTCAGTACCTCTGGTATATTTTTTTTTGGTTTTTATAATAAACATTGAAATTTATTTTTACTTTTATTTATCTCAATCTTCAAACATGCTCTGCTGATACCTGAGTGAAAGTTCTGGCTGTCTAGAGCATATTTTTATAAATTGCATTTATTGTTGTAGTATAAACCGAGAATTTCCCGGCCCTCCCTACATCTGATATATTTTTTTTGGATGTTTTATAAAGAACACTGAAAAATTTCTTGATATTAGCTAACCTAAATCTTCAAACATGCTCTGTTGATACTTAAGTGAGAGTTCTGGCTTTCTGGAGCATACTTTTATAAAATGCATGTATAGGTGTAATAGAAATCGAGGAGTTCCCGGCGCTCCCTGCCTCTGATATATTTTTTTTGGATTTTTATAAAGAACACTGAAAAATTTCTTGATATTAGCTAACCTAAATCTTTAACCATGCTCTGCTGATACTTGAGTGAGAGTTCTGGCTTTCTGGAGCATACTTTTATAAATTGCATTTATTGTTGTAGTAGAAACCGAGGAGTTCCCGTCCCTCAGTACCTCAGGTATATTTTTTTTTGGTTTTTATAATAAACATTGAAATTTATTTTTACTTTTATTTATCTCAATCTTGAAACATGCTCTGCTGATACCTGAGTGAAAGTTCTGGCTTTCTAGAGCATATTTTTATAAATTGCATTTATTGTTGTAGTAGAAACCGAGGATTTTCCGGCCCTCCGTACCTCTGATAATTTTTTCTTGGGTTTTTATATCGAACATTGAAATTAATTTTTATTTTTATTAACTTTAATCTTCAACCATGCTCTGCTGATACTTTAGTGAGAGTTCTGGCTTTTGATAGGATACGATTATAAAGTGCATATATATTTGTAGTAGAAACCGAGGAGTTTCCGGCCCTCTCTACCTGTGATATATTTTTTTTTGGATTTTTATAGAGAACACTGAAAAATTTCTTGATCTTAGCTAACTTAAATCTTCAACAATGCTCTGCTGATACTTGAGTGAGAGTTCTGGCTTTCTGGAGCATACTTTTATAAAATACGTATATAGCTGTAGTAGAAACCGAGGAGTTTCCGGCCCTCTCTACCTGTGATATATTTTTTTTGGATTTTTATAAAGAACACTGAAAAATTTCTTGATTTTAGCTAACTTAAATCTTCAACCATGCTCTGCTGATACTTGAGTGAGAGTTCTGGCTTTCCGAAGTATACTTTTTTAAATTGCATTCATTGTTGTAGTAGAAACCGAGGAGTTCGCGGCCCTCAGTACCTCTGGTATATTTTTTTTAGGTTTTTATAACGAACATTGAAAAATTTCTTGATCTTAGTTAACCTAAATCTTCAACCATGCTCTGCTGATACTTGAGTGAGAGTTCTGGCTTTCTGAAGCTTACTTTTATAAATTGCATTTATTGTTGTAGTAGAAACCGAGGAGTTCCCGTCCCTCAGTACCTCTGATATTTTTTTTTTTTGGATTTTTATAACAAACATTGAAATTTATTTTACTTTTATTTATCTCAATCTTCAACCATGCTCTGCTGATACTTGAGAGTGAAAGTTCTGGCTTTTTAGAGCATATTTTATAAATTGCATTTATTGTTGTAGAAGAAACCGAGGAGTTCCCGGCCCTACCTACCTCTGATATATATTTTTTGGATTTTTATAAAGAACATTGAAATTTATGTTTACTTTTATTAACTTTAATCTTCAACCATGCTCTGCTGATACTTGAGTGAGAGTTCTGGCTTTTGATAGGATACGTTTATAAAATGCATATATATTTGTAGTAGAAACCGTGGAGTTTCCGGCCCTCAGTACCTCTGGTATATTTTTTATAGATTTTTATAACGAACACTGAAAAATTTCTTGATCTTAGCTAACCTAAATCTTCAACCATGCTCTGCTGATACTCGAGTGAGAGTTCTGGCTTTCTAGAGTATACTTTTATAATTTGCATTTATTTTTGTAGTAGAAACCGAGGAGTTCCCGTCCCTCAGTACCTCTGGTATATTTTGTTTTGGTTTTTATAATAAACATTGAAATTTATTTTTACTTTTATTTATCTCAATCTTCAAACATGCTCTGCTGATACCTGAGTGAAAGTTCTGGCTGTCTAGAGCATATTTTTATAAATTGCATTTATTGTTGTAGTATAAACCGAGGATTTCCCGGCCCTCCCTACATCTGATATAGTTTTTTTGGATGTTTTATAAAGAACACTGAAAAATTTCTTGGTATTAGCTAACCTAACTCTTCAACCATGCTCTGCTGATACTTGAGTGAAAGTCCTGGCTTTCTGGAGCATACTTTTATAAAACGCATATATAGCTGTAATATAAATCGAGGAGTTCCTGGCCCTCCCTACCTCTGATATATTGTTTTTAGATTTTTATAACGAACACTGAAAAATTTCTTGATCTTAGCTAACCTAAATCTTCAACCAAGCTCTGCTGATAGTTGAGTGAGAGCTCTGGCTTTCTAGAATATATTTTATACATTGCATTTATTTTTGTAGTAGAAACCGAGGAGTTCCCGGCCCTCCCTAACTCTGATATTTTTTTTTTTGGGTTTTTATAACAAACATTGAAATTTATTTTTACTTTTATTGACTTTTATCTTCAACCATGCTCTGCTGATACTTGAGTGAGAGTTCTGGCTTTTGATAGGCCACGTTTATAAAGTGCATATATATTTGTAGTAGAAACCGAGGAGTACCCGGCTCTCAGTACCTCTGATATATTTTTTTTGGATTTTATAACGAACACTGAAAAATTTCTTGATATTAGCTAACCTAAATCTACAACCATGCTCTGCTGATACTTGAGTGAGAGTTCTGGCTTTCTAGAGTATACTTTTATAATTTGCATTTATTGTTGTAGTAGAAACCGAGGAGTTCCCGGCCCTCCCTAACTCTGATAATTTTTTTTTGGGTTTTTATAACAAACATTGAAATTTATTTTCACTTTTATTGACTTTTATCTTCAACCATGCTCTGCTGATACTTGAGTGAGAGTTCTGGCTTTCTGGAGCGTATATAGCTGTAGTACAAATCGAGGAGTTCCCGGCCCTCCCTACCTCTGATATATATTTTTTGTATTTTTATAAAGAACACTGAAAAATTTCTTGGTATTAGCTAACCTAACTCTTCAACCATGCTCTGCTGATACTTGAGTGAAAGTCCTGGCTTTCTGGAGCATACTTTTATAAAACGCATATATAGCTGTAATATAAATCGAGGAGTTCCTGGCCCTCCCTACCTCTGATATATTGTTTTTAGATTTTTATAACGAACACTGAAAAATTTCTTGATCTTAGCTAACCTAAATCTTCAACCATGCTCTGCTGATACTTGAGTGAAAGTCCTGGCTTTCTGGAGCATACTTTTATAAAACGCATATATAGCTGTAATATAAATCGAGGAGTTCCTGGCCCTCCCTACCTCTGATATATTGTTTTTAGATTTTTATAACGAACACTGAAAAATTTCTTGATCTTAGCTAACCTAAATCTTCAACCATGCTCTGCTGATAGTTGAGTGAGAGTTCTGGCTTTCTAGAGTATACTTTTATAATTTGCATTTATTTTTGTAGTAGAAACCGAGGAGTTCTCGTCCCTCAGTACCTCTGGTATATTTTTTTTTGGTTTTTATAATAAACATTGAAATTTATTTTTACTTTTATTTATCTCAATCTTCAAACATGCTCTGCTGATACCTGAGTGAAAGTTCTGGCTGTCTAGAGCATATTTTTATAAATTGCATTTATTGTTGTAGTATAAACCGAGAATTTCCCGGCCCTCCCTACATCTGATATATTTTTTTTGGATGTTTTATAAAGAACACTGAAAAATTTCTTGATATTAGCTAACCTAAATCTTCAAACATGCTCTGTTGATACTTAAGTGAGAGTTCTGGCTTTCTGGAGCATACTTTTATAAAATGCATGTATAGGTGTAATAGAAATCGAGGAGTTCCCGGCGCTCCCTGCCTCTGATATATTTTTTTTGGATTTTTATAAAGAACACTGAAAAATTTCTTGATATTAGCTAACCTAAATCTTCAACCATGCTCTGCTGATACTTGAGTGAGAGTTCTGGCTTTCTGGAGCATACTTTTATAAATTGCATTTATTGTTGTAGTAGAAACCGAGGAGTTCCCGTCCCTCAGTACCTCAGGTATATTTTTTTTTGGTTTTTATAATAAACATTGAAATTTATTTTTACTTTTATTTATCTCAATCTTGAAACATGCTCTGCTGATACCTGAGTGAAAGTTCTGGCTTTCTAGAGCATATTTTTATAAATTGCATTTATTGTTGTAGTAGAAACCGAGGATTTTCCGGCCCTCCGTACCTCTGATAATTTTTTCTTGGGTTTTTATATCGAACATTGAAATTAATTTTTATTTTTATTAACTTTAATCTTCAACCATGCTCTGCTGATACTTGAGTGAGAGTTCTGGCTTTCTGGAGCATACTTTTATAAATTGCATTTATTGTTGTAGTAGAAACCGAGGAGTTCCCGTCCCTCAGTACCTCAGGTATATTTTTTTTTGGTTTTTATAATAAACATTGAAATTTATTTTTACTTTTATTTATCTCAATCTTGAAACATGCTCTGCTGATACCTGAGTGAAAGTTCTGGCTTTCTAGAGCATATTTTTATAAATTGCATTTATTGTTGTAGTAGAAACCGAGGATTTTCCGGCCCTCCGTACCTCTGATAATTTTTTCTTGGGTTTTTATATCGAACATTGAAATTAATTTTTATTTTTATTAACTTTAATCTTCAACCATGCTCTGCTGATACTTGAGTGAGAGTTCTGGCTTTTGATAGGATACGTTTATAAAATGCATATATATTTGTAGTAGAAACCGAGGAGTTTCCGGCCCTCTCTACCTGTGATATATTTTTCTTGGATTTTTATAACGAACATTGAAATTTATTTTTACTTTTATTAACTTTAATCTTCAACCATGCTCTGCTGATACTTGAGAGTGAGAGTTCTGGCTTTCTAGAGTATACTTTTATAATTTGCATTTATTGTTGTAGTAGAAACCGAGGAGTTCCCGGCCCTCCCTAACTCTGATAATTTTTTTTTGGGTTTTTATAACAAACATTGAAATTTATTTTCACTTTTATTGACTTTTATCTTCAACCATGCTCTGCTGATACTTGAGTGAGAGTTCTGGCTTTCTGGAGCATATATAGCTGTAGTACAAATCGAGGAGTTCCCGGCCCTCCCTACCTCTGATATATATTTTTTGTATTTTTATAAAGAACACTGAAAAATTTCTTGGTATTAGCTAACCTAACTCTTCAACCATGCTCTGCTGATACTTGAGTGAAAGTCCTGGCTTTCTGGAGCATACTTTTATAAAACGCATATATAGCTGTAATATAAATCGAGGAGTTCCTGGCCCTCCCTACCTCTGATATATTGTTTTTAGATTTTTATAACGAACACTGAAAAATTTCTTGATCTTAGCTAACCTAAATCTTCAACCATGCTCTGCTGATAGTTGAGTGAGAGTTCTGGCTTTCTAGAGTATACTTTTATAATTTGCATTTATTTTTGTAGTAGAAACCGAGGAGTTCTCGTCCCTCAGTACCTCTGGTATATTTTTTTTTGGTTTTTATAATAAACATTGAAATTTATTTTTACTTTTATTTATCTCAATCTTCAAACATGCTCTGCTGATACCTGAGTGAAAGTTCTGGCTGTCTAGAGCATATTTTTATAAATTGCATTTATTGTTGTAGTATAAACCGAGAATTTCCCGGCCCTCCCTACATCTGATATATTTTTTTTGGATGTTTTATAAAGAACACTGAAAAATTTCTTGATATTAGCTAACCTAAATCTTCAAACATGCTCTGTTGATACTTAAGTGAGAGTTCTGGCTTTCTGGAGCATACTTTTATAAAATGCATGTATAGGTGTAATAGAAATCGAGGAGTTCCCGGCGCTCCCTGCCTCTGATATATTTTTTTTGGATTTTTATAAAGAACACTGAAAAATTTCTTTATATTAGCTAACCTAAATCTTTAACCATGCTCTGCTGATACTTGAGTGAGAGTTCTGGCTTTCTGGAGCATACTTTTATAAATTGCATTTATTGTTGTAGTAGAAACCGAGGAGTTCCCGTCCCTCAGTACCTCAGGTATATTTTTTTTTGGTTTTTATAATAAACATTGAAATTTATTTTTACTTTTATTTATCTCAATCTTGAAACATGCTCTGCTGATACCTGAGTGAAAGTTCTGGCTTTCTAGAGCATATTTTTATAAATTGCATTTATTGTTGTAGTAGAAACCGAGGATTTTCCGGCCCTCCGTACCTCTGATAATTTTTTCTTGGGTTTTTATATCGAACATTGAAATTAATTTTTATTTTTATTAACTTTAATCTTCAACCATGCTCTGCTGATACTTTAGTGAGAGTTCTGGCTTTTGATAGGATACGATTATAAAGTGCATATATATTTGTAGTAGAAACCGAGGAGTTTCCGGCCCTCTCTACCTGTGATATATTTTTTTTTGGATTTTTATAGAGAACACTGAAAAATTTCTTGATCTTAGCTAACTTAAATCTTCAACAATGCTCTGCTGATACTTGAGTGAGAGTTCTGGCTTTCTGGAGCATACTTTTATAAAATACGTATATAGCTGTAGTAGAAACCGAGGAGTTTCCGGCCCTCTCTACCTGTGATATATTTTTTTTGGATTTTTATAAAGAACACTGAAAAATTTCTTGATTTTAGCTAACTTAAATCTTCAACCATGCTCTGCTGATACTTGAGTGAGAGTTCTGGCTTTCCGAAGTATACTTTTTTAAATTGCATTCATTGTTGTAGTAGAAACCGAGGAGTTCGCGGCCCTCAGTACCTCTGGTATATTTTTTTTAGGTTTTTATAACGAACATTGAAAAATTTCTTGATCTTAGTTAACCTAAATCTTCAACCATGCTCTGCTGATACTTGAGTGAGAGTTCTGGCTTTCTGAAGCTTACTTTTATAAATTGCATTTATTGTTGTAGTAGAAACCGAGGAGTTCCCGTCCCTCAGTACCTCTGATATTTTTTTTTTTTGGATTTTTATAACAAACATTGAAATTTATTTTACTTTTATTTATCTCAATCTTCAACCATGCTCTGCTGATACTTGAGAGTGAAAGTTCTGGCTTTTTAGAGCATATTTTATAAATTGCATTTATTGTTGTAGAAGAAACCGAGGAGTTCCCGGCCCTACCTACCTCTGATATATATTTTTTGGATTTTTATAAAGAACATTGAAATTTATGTTTACTTTTATTAACTTTAATCTTCAACCATGCTCTGCTGATACTTGAGTGAGAGTTCTGGCTTTTGATAGGATACGTTTATAAAATGCATATATATTTGTAGTAGAAACCGAGGAATTTCCGGCCCTCTCTACCTGTGATATATTTTTCTTGGATTTTTATAACGAACATTGAAATTTATTTTTACTTTTATTAACTTTAATCTTCAACCATGCTCTGCTGATACTTGAGTGAGAGTTCCCGGCCCTCAGTACCTCTGATATATTTTTTTTTGGATTTTATAACGAACACTGAAAAATTTCTTGATCTTAGCTAACCTAAATCTTCAAACATGCTCTGTTGATACTTAAGTGAGAGTTCTGGCTTTCTGGAGCATACTTTTATAAAATGCATGTATAGGTGTAATAGAAATCGAGGAGTTCCCGGCGCTCCCTGCCTCTGATATATTTTTTTTGGATTTTTTTAAAGAACACTGAAAAATTTCTTGATATTAGCTAACCTAAATCTTCAACCATGCTCTGCTGATACTTGAGTGAGAGTTCTGGCTTTCTGGAGCATACTTTTATAAATTGCATTTATTGTTGTAGTAGAAACCGAGGAGTTCCCGTCCCTCAGTACCTCAGGTATATTTTTTTTTGGTTTTTATAATAAACATTGAAATTTATTTTTACTTTTATTTATCTCAATCTTGAAACATGCTCTGCTGATACCTGAGTGAAAGTTCTGGCTTTCTAGAGCATATTTTTATAAATTGCATTTATTGTTGTAGTAGAAACCGAGGATTTTCCGGCCCTCCGTACCTCTGATAATTTTTTCTTGGGTTTTTATATCGAACATTGAAATTAATTTTTATTTTTATTAACTTTAATCTTCAACCATGCTCTGCTGATACTTTAGTGAGAGTTCTGGCTTTTGATAGGATACGATTATAAAGTGCATATATATTTGTAGTAGAAACCGAGGAGTTTCCAGCCCTCTCTACCTGTGATATATTTTTTTTGGATTTTTATAGAGAACACTGAAAAATTTCTTGATCTTAGCTAACTTAAATCTTCAACAATGCTCTGCTGATACTTGAGTGAGAGTTCTGGCTTTCTGGAGCATACTTTTATAAAATACGTATATAGCTGTAGTAGAAACCGAGGAGTTTCCGGCCCTCTCTACCTGTGATATATTTTTTTTGGATTTTTATAAAGAACACTGAAAAATTTCTTGATTTTAGCTAACTTAAATCTTCAACCATGCTCTGCTGATACTTGAGTGAGAGTTCTGGCTTTCCGAAGTATACTTTTTTAAATTGCATTCATTGTTGTAGTAGAAACCGAGGAGTTCGCGGCCCTCAGTACCTCTGGTATATTTTTTTTAGGTTTTTATAACGAACATTGAAAAATTTCTTGATCTTAGTTAACCTAAATCTTCAACCATGCTCTGCTGATACTTGAGTGAGAGTTCTGGCTTTCTGAAGCTTACTTTTATAAATTGCATTTATTGTTGTAGTAGAAACCGAGGAGTTCCCGTCCCTCAGTACCTCTGATATTTTTTTTTTTTGGATTTTTATAACAAACATTGAAATTTATTTTACTTTTATTTATCTCAATCTTCAACCATGCTCTGCTGATACTTGAGAGTGAAAGTTCTGGCTTTTTAGAGCATATTTTATAAATTGCATTTATTGTTGTAGAAGAAACCGAGGAGTTCCCGGCCCTACCTACCTCTGATATATATTTTTTGGATTTTTATAAAGAACATTGAAATTTATGTTTACTTTTATTAACTTTAATCTTCAACCATGCTCTGCTGATACTTGAGTGAGAGTTCTGGCTTTTGATAGGATACGTTTATAAAATGCATATATATTTGTAGTAGAAACCGAGGAGTTTCCGGCCCTCTCTACCTGTGATATATTTTTCTTGGATTTTTATAACGAACATTGAAATTTATTTTTACTTTTATTAACTTTAATCTTCAACCATGCTCTGCTGATACTTGAGAGTGAGAGTTCTGGCTTTCTAGAGTATACTTTTATAATTTGCATTTATTGTTGTAGTAGAAACCGAGGAGTTCCCGGCCCTCTCTACCCCTGATATTTTTTTTTTTTGATTTTCATAACGAACATTGAAATTTATTTTTACTTTTGTTAACTTTAATCTTCAACCATGCTCTGCTGATACTTGAGTGAGAGTTCTGGCTTTCTGGAGCGTATATAGCTGTAGTACAAATCGAGGAGTTCCCGGCCCTCCCTACCTCTGATATATATTTTTTGTATTTTTATAAAGAACACTGAAAAATTTCTTGGTATTAGCTAACCTAACTCTTCAACCATGCTCTGCTGATACTTGAGTGAAAGTCCTGGCTTTCTGGAGCATACTTTTATAAAACGCATATATAGCTGTAATATAAATCGAGGAGTTCCTGGCCCTCCCTACCTCTGATATATTGTTTTTAGATTTTTATAACGAACACTGAAAAATTTCTTGATCTTAGCTAACCTAAATCTTCAACCATGCTCTGCTGATAGTTGAGTGAGAGTTCTGGCTTTCTAGAACATATTTTATACATTGCATTTATTTTTGTAGTAGAAACCGAGGAGTTCCCGGCCCTCCCTAACTCTGATAAATTTTTTTTGGGTTTTTATAACAAACATTGAAATTTATTTTCACTTTTATTGACTTTTATCTTCAACCATGCTCTGCTGATACTTGAGTGAGAGTTCTGGCTTTCTGGAGCGTATATAGCTGTAGTACAAATCGAGGAGTTCCCGGCCCTCCCTACCTCTGATATATATTTTTTGTATTTTTATAAAGAACACTGAAAAATTTCTTGGTATTAGCTAACCTAACTCTTCAACCATGCTCTGCTGATACTTGAGTGAAAGTCCTGGCTTTCTGGAGCATACTTTTATAAAACGCATATATAGCTGTAATATAAATCGAGGAGCTCCTGGCCCTCCCTACCTCTGATATATTGTTTTTAGATTTTTATAACGAACACTGAAAAATTTCTTGATCTTAGCTAACCTAAATCTTCAACCATGCTCTGCTGATAGTTGAGTGAGAGTTCTGGCTTTCTAGAGTATACTTTTATAATTTGCATTTATTTTTGTAGTAGAAACCGAGGAGTTCTCGTCCCTCAGTACCTCTGGTATATTTTTTTTTGGTTTTTATAATAAACATTGAAATTTATTTTTACTTTTATTTATCTCAATCTTCAAACATGCTCTGCTGATACCTGAGTGAAAGTTCTGGCTGTCTAGAGCATATTTTTATAAATTGCATTTATTGTTGTAGTATAAACCGAGAATTTCCCGGCCCTCCCTACATCTGATATATTTTTTTTGGATGTTTTATAAAGAACACTGAAAAATTTCTTGATATTAGCTAACCTAAATCTTCAAACATGCTCTGTTGATACTTAAGTGAGAGTTCTGGCTTTCTGGAGCATACTTTTATAAAATGCATGTATAGGTGTAATAGAAATCGAGGAGTTCCCGGCGCTCCCTGCCTCTGATATATTTTTTTTGGATTTTTATAAAGAACACTGAAAAATTTCTTGATATTAGCTAACCTAAATCTTCAACCATGCTCTGCTGATACTTGAGTGAGAGTTCTGGCTTTCTGGAGCATACTTTTATAAATTGCATTTATTGTTGTAGTAGAAACCGAGGAGTTCCCGTCCCTCAGTACCTCAGGTATATTCTTTTTTGGTTTTTATAATAAACATTGAAATTTATTTTTACTTTTATTTATCTCAATCTTGAAACATGCTCTGCTGATACCTGAGTGAAAGTTCTGGCTTTCTAGAGCATATTTTTATAAATTGCATTTATTGTTGTAGTAGAAACCGAGGATTTTCCGGCCCTCCGTACCTCTGATAATTTTTTCTTGGGTTTTTATATCGAACATTGAAATTAATTTTTATTTTTATTAACTTTAATCTTCAACCATGCTCTGCTGATACTTTAGTGAGAGTTCTGGCTTTTGATAGGATACGATTATAAAATACGTATATAGCTGTAGTAGAAACCGAGGAGTTTCCGGCCCTCTCTACCTGTGATATATTTTTTAAGATTTTTATAAAGAACACTGAAAAATTTCTTGATTTTAGCTAACTTAAATCTTCAACCATGCTCTGCTGATACTTGAGTGAGAGTTCTGGCTTTCCGAAGTATACTTTTTTAAATTGCATTCATTGTTGTAGTAGAAACCGAGGAGTTCGCGGCCCTCAGTACCTCTGGTATATTTTTTTTAGGTTTTTATAACGAACATTGAAAAATTTCTTGATCTTAGTTAACCTAAATCTTCAACCATGCTCTGCTGATACTTGAGTGAGAGTTCTGGCTTTCTGAAGCTTACTTTTATAAATTGCATTTATTGTTGTAGTAGAAACCGAGGAGTTCCCGTCCCTCAGTACCTCTGAAATTTTTTTTTTTTGGATTTTTATAACAAACATTGAAATTTATTTTACTTTTATTTATCTCAATCTTCAACCATGCTCTGCTGATACTTGAGAGTGAAAGTTCTGGCTTTTTAGAGCATATTTTATAAATTGCATTTATTGTTGTAGAAGAAACCGAGGAGTTCCCGGCCCTACCTACCTCTGATATATATTTTTTGGATTTTTATAAAGAACATTGAAATTTATGTTTACTTTTATTAACTTTAATCTTCAACCATGCTCTGCTGATACTTGAGTGAGAGTTCTGGCTTTTGATAGGATACGTTTATAAAATGCATATATATTTGTAGTAGAAACCGAGGAGTTTCCGGCCTTCTCTACCTGTGATATATTTTTCTTGGATTTTTATAACGAACATTGAAATTTATTTTTACTTTTATTAACTTTAATCTTCAACCATGCTCTGCTGATACTTGAGTGAGAGTTCCCGGCCCTCAGTACCTCTGATATATTTTTTTTTGGATTTTATAACGAACACTGAAAAATTTCATGATCTTAGCTAACCTAAATCTTCAACCATGCTCTGCTGATACTTGAGTGAGAGTTCTGGCTTTCTGGAGTATACTTTTATAAATTGCTTTTATTGTTGTAGTAGAAACCGAGGAGTTTCCGGCCCTCAGTGCCTCTGGTATATTTTTTTTAGATTTTTATAACGAACACTGAAAAATTTCTTGATCTTAGCTAACCTAAATCTTCAACCATGCTCTGCTGATACTTGAGTGAGAGTTCTGGCTTTTGATAGGATACGTTTATAAAGTGCATATATATTTGATAGTAGAAACCGAGGAGTTCCCGGCCCTCAGTACCTCTGATATTTTTTTTTTGGATTTTATAACGAACACTGAATTTTTTTTTGATCTTAGCTAACCTAAATCTTCAACCATGCTCTGCTGATACTTCAGTGAAAGTCCTGGCTTTCTGGAGTATACTTTTATAAATTGCATTTATTTTTGTAGTAGAAACCGAGGAGATCCTGGCCCCTCCCTTCCTCTGATATTTTTTTTTTGGATTTTTATAACGAACATTGAATTTTTTTATTTACTTTTATTAACTTTAATCTTCAACCATGCTCTGCTGATTCTTGAGTAAGATTTCTGGCTTTTTATGGTTGACGTTTATAAAGTGCATATTTAGTTGTACTAGACGCCGAGTAGTTCCCGGCCTGCAGTACCTCTGATATATTACTTTTCGATTATTATAAAATATTCGTTATCGTAGCTATCCTAAATTTTCAACCATGCTCTGCTGATACTAGAGTGAGAGTTCTGGCTTTTAATAGCGTAAGTTTATAAAGTGCATGTACAGTTGTAGCAAAAACCGAAGAGTGCCTAGCCCTCAATGCCTCTGATTTTATTTTTGCATGTTTTATTACTAACGATGAAAAATGTCTTGATTTTCGCTTATCTCAGGCTTCAACCATGCTCTGCTAATACTTGAGTGAGGGTTTTGGCTTTCTGTTTCATGTTTGCGTCTAGTCTTGATATAGGTGTATAAGGAAAGGAGGAGTTCTCGGCCTGATAACAGTTCGGTTTTATGTTTTGATTTTTTTGTATCGAACTCTGAATTTTTTCTTGGTTTTTGCTTTTGCACGATTATAACAAAACTACTGGCACTTGAGAGTATATTTTACTTTTATTTTATTAATTTTGATTACTTCGAGCTCTAAACTAATTATTTTTGACAAAAGAAGAAACGGTAATCGTCGTTTTATATAAGTAACGCCAGTTTAAAAAATAAAATGGTTAATTTCTGTTATGAGTTTAATATGTTTGTTATTTTTTTTTGTGTTTAATTCTGCAGAACTATTTCTATAATGTATCAGGAACTATAGAACTCATCTTTGTGCTCCTAAATCACTTTTAAAATTTTGGTTATGGAAAAAATTATCTGCTACCGGAAGTTAGCAGATCATATTTTCATGTGACTTTTTTTCTGGGGAAAAGGCCAGAACTATTTTCAAAAAGTATCAAGAACTCTAGAACTATGCTGCATGCGACTAGAACTCACATTTTTTTATGCTCTGCTGAAAAATGATCTGCCAGGTTCACGCAGACAGTCTTTGCTTCCTGATAGCTACAACCTTGAGGTATTTTAAGTTAAGAGTGAATAGGTTACTTCTAGGCAAGCGTGCTTCACCGTCGACAGCATCATCACTTACCATCAGGCGAGATAGTGGTCAAACGCGAGTCAATCAGTAAAAAAATATTAAAAAACTTAGACATTTGAGTTACACAACTATAAGTGTAACATTCGATTACCGGTATTTCAAGTTTATATTTCGCAATCTTATCTAAGTGGACCTCTTCAATATACAGAAATCTCTAAAATATGCATCAAATTAATCAAAACGTGAGAATTAATATTTATCTTGTCCTAGGGCAATTAAATATTTGAGGTTAAATATTTTTTTAACCTCAAATATTTATTCGATTAACCTATTTTTTTTAGAAGCATGGAAACTGACACCGTATTAAAGGCTTTGGCTAGATCAAGCAAAACTCCCAGAGTCTGGTTACCTTTGCCAAGCTCTTCTGCGATATCATCTGTCAGACTATGCACCGCATCGCTATAGATAATTTGGCCCTGAACCCAAATTGCGCTGATGATAAAATATTGTTTTTAGGGTTCCGTAACCAAAGGGTAAAAACGGGACCCTATTACTAAGACTCCGCGGTCCGTCTGTCTGTCTATCTGTCACTGGGCTGTATCTCATGAACCGTGACAGCTAGACAGTTGAAAATTTTACCACCCCCGTGTAAAGCCGTCGACAGCTCGCACTTGGTCCACCCAGATTCGGCAGTAGCCGACTTAGGGCGGAAGCAGTGTCAATAAGCTTCGGGGCGAGACTGCAAAAGTGCTCGCCGGAATGCCACCTACGGTGTAAGACCAGGCCCAGGTAATTCATGTGCTCCCGCACCATAATTCGCTCACTACCTAATGTAATGTGAGCACCCACCGGTGGCCGGCGGCGACGCCCATGAAATACCAGGGCTTCCGCCCTAAGACCAAGCGCGTCAATGCGGCTAATGACCAGGGACGCACCCTCAGTGGCCAAATCTGCCGCCTG
This sequence comes from Orthosia cruda, assembly GCA_964057195.1. Lineage (NCBI taxonomy): Eukaryota > Metazoa > Arthropoda > Insecta > Lepidoptera > Noctuidae > Orthosia > Orthosia cruda. Next base: position 14,346 of record CAXKVB010000144.1, on the reverse strand, counting down.
TTCAAAGTTTCCTTCCCGAGCTGTGATGAGAGTGTCGTCAGCTTAACAATGGACGCACAGTCCGGGTGAGAGATCACCACGAAGGGCATAGTCGTACCCAACGTCCCACAGGGGTGGCCCGAGGACCGACCTATGTGGAACACCACACGTGACATGCCTTCGCAAGATTTGGCCATTACGTCCCTGGTAACTAACACAACGCCCCCTCAGATAGTCTGCCACCAGCTGCCTCAAATATAAGAGTACCCCTTGGAAACGGAGCACCTCCCCGATAAAGCCGAATGGCATGGTGATAAACGCATTGGCAATGTATATGACACCGCCAACATTACCTTTCCTTGCGTTACCGCGTCTATCGCCTGAGTCTTGAGACGCAGAAAGGCGTCTACGGTCGTACGTCCGCCTCTAAAACCAAATTGGGCGTCCGACAGGACGGTTGGCCCGTTTCCAAATGCCGGACGATGCGGGTAGCGAGAATCTTTTCCAGCATCTTCCCCACCTCATCCAGCATCACTATTGGTATGTAGGCTGATGGGGACGCCGAGAGTCGTCCTGCGTTTTGCAGCAAGACCAGCCGACCTTCTTTCTAAGGCTTAGGGAACCGTCTCGACGTCAGACAGGAATCGAACAGTTCCCTAAGCCTATCCTCCATCGCATCCAAATCTAGAGCCAACACCTTTGTAGGCACCCCGTCTGGTCCAGGGGTGGTGGTTTTTGAACGTGCCCGTAAAATCACCACCTCCATCTCCGCATCTGTGATCACAGGAGTCTCCTCTTCGACGTCCTGGTCATCAACTGGTGGAGTTATTGTGGGTGGTGTGTGTTCCACACGGCTCGGTAAAAGTGCTTTCTCGACTTCGGCAAGAAACTGAGGCTGAAGGGATTCCGTTAATGAGGGGCCTTGGACGTGTAGTTTACTCCGCCGTCTAACATTTCACGCGTCGCTTGCTCCTTTGCTCGGCATATCGTCAACTGTTGAGCTTCTCGGGCGCTTCGGTAGAACTCGTACAGTTGGGACTCATTGCGGCGGTGCAGTCTGCGCACTTGCGAGTAGGACCTCCGGGCAGTAATGCAAGCCTCGCGGAGGTCGGCTATCGCCTTGGATCACCAATAGACCTGCATTTTTTGGAGCCGAGTACGCGCTCGAGGCATGCAGGCGTCGCACAGGGCCGTCATGGGATCGCAAAATTAATTTATTTTTTTATTTATTTATTTATTATCAACAATTATAACATCTTTACAGATTGCTCCAATATGATGCTACAAGTCACAAATAGACAAAATTACATAAAACTAAAATAACTTAGCAGCAAAATTGCACACATTAAAATAATAATAAGTATTCATACATCAATAAATTAAATTAACCATGACAAAGTCTATAGCTCCAGGCCTCTTTCAATAATTAATTGAGCCCTTTGGAGAAATCTCCGCAGGCTTTGCCCAAATATGTCTTCCGACACTGTAATAAGGTTAATAATACGCGCGGCTCGTGAGATAGGAGCAAACTTAAGGAGGTTGGTCCTAGCTGATGGCACGTCTAAGAGAGCGGGGCGGCGGCGCGCGCCCACACACCCGTCCGGTGCGCGCAGCCGCAGCTCTTCCAGCACCTCCGGGTGGTGCAGCAACCCTAATAGTATGCTCGTCACATATTTGACCAGCGCGACGTCCCTTCTTACTGCTAGTCTGGTGTACCCGACCATGCCCAGGATGAACAGAAATACGGTTCCACCGCAACGGCTACGTCGATCGACCACACCACCATGGTTTGAAGGAGCAAGTCCTGGGCAGCGGCAGAGTGGTTGGGGTTCGTCTGGAAGAGACAATGATTACGGACTTGGTTCATAATTATTCCGTAATCATTATCTTCTTCTGCGACTGCTCCAGTCGCACCACACTTGAAGCGGCCGGGGTTGAAGCGGTCGCCTCTTTCCTTTTTGAAGGGGCTGGCGGCTTGCAGCCCTTGTTCCCGACGACGTGGTTGGCCGGTAGCTTTGCCACATCACATATCGGGCAGTGAGGTTCGGCAGAGCATGTCGAAGCCAAATGCCCCAGTTTAACGCAGCAGAAACACAGCCCACTGAGGTCCGTGCCAGAGGTACAATTATGGCGGGTGTGCCATCTCTCCATGCATTTGTAACATCTCATGGGCCGAGCCTCTAGGATCCTCACTCTGGCAGAGCTCCAGCCAACGAGGAGCCTGCCGGCGTCAATGAGTTGCTTTGTGGCCTTGACAGGGCATTGGGTGTAAGGTCGGCGGTCGGTGTTTAGGAGACAAATGAAACGAACGATGTTCGAGAATATACTGACTATATTGGAATAGTGATACCTTATTATATACCTTACAATTACTACATCACTTATTTAAATACCCTTTATTTAAAAAAAAGAATAAGATTACACAATTATTATTTTTAAATTTTAATATTGTATACCTGCGCAGGGTATATTGTTAATAATAATATTAATTTAACCTAATTATGGCTTAAAACTACATAGTAAGAATGAAATATCCTTAATTAATAAACATGACTCTGGAGAGGCCTATTTAGTAAATACACATTGGTTACTTTAGTCGTTATTATAAAGTTTAGTTCTTGGAGAAGCGCCATGGCTTCTGAATTGAAATAGTAATTTACATAATATTCATATTTTTATTAGATTGTGTTTATTTAATTTACATCCATAAATACCAATCTAACAAGAAAGCTTTAGTACTGTGCAACGCTCACTTATCATTGGATTCGTTCAAGAGTTGTAACCATCGAGCTCAGAGATGGCGTTAGCAGTCGCGTTTTGAGGAAGCTATCTGCGACGCGATTGGTCGCGAATGCCTCGACTTCGCTCTGTGATCTGTGGTGGTGTCAGTGCCTGTGAATCTGATATACGTCATACGAGTCGAGTCTTGTTCGATTTGAACAGACGAGAACTTTTGCTGTGAAAAATGGAAAATCATATAATCGGTGTGGTTTTACTAAGGCGTTATAGATGGTGTGACGTAGTCTATGTGGAATACATCGAACTATGTTTCGGAGGGAGCCAAGTAGAGACGATAGCTTGGTTTTTATATGATCCAAGAGAACAGTCCATGATAGAGAACTATCCATTCTCAATCCAAGGTATTTCTCACAAGTTTTTTGCTGTAATGGCACATTGTTGATTACTAATGGATTATGTGGAGGTATTATTTTATTTTATGCTTTGAACAAGATATAGCATGTTTTAGAAATATTAATCGTTAATAAATTATATTGAAACCATGAAAAAAGGGTGTTTAAATCATCTTGAGCCTGCGAAACCAAATCATGAATGGAAGATCCGAAATAAAACAAGCAAGTGTCATCTGCGTATAAAGTAAGATGGCCATGTAGTGTAATTTCCTGAATATTATTTATGTAGATTAAAAAGAGCAGGGGCCCCAAAATTGATCCCTGGGGAACGCCACACGTTATAGGTAATGTGCCACTTTGATAATTATTATCCGTCCTAACTAACTGCGACCTGTTTTTTAGATAGGATTCAATCATTTTTAAGGCACTATCTGTAACATTGATGGTTTCTAGCTTTTTAAGTAGCAGTTCATGACTAACGGTGTCGAACGCTTTTTTGAGATCAATAAAGATGCCAAGGACTATGTTTTTTATCTACATTTTGCTTTATTTTAGTAACAAGGTCGGCTGTAGCTGTTAGTGTGCTACTTTTTGATCTAAACCCGTATTGTCTGTCTGAAAGAAAGTTAATAGAAGTTAAATGTTGTTCTATACGTTTGTGTAAGATTTTTTCTAATATTTTTGACAATACAGGCAACACTGAAATAGGTCGGTAGTTACCTGGGTCCATCTTTGAACCTGATTTGTGAATGGGAGTTACCTTCGCTATTTTCAGGGTATCGGGAAAATTACCTTCAGCTAGCAGTTTGTTAAAACATTTGCTCAGGTTGTTCGCTATTATATGTTGTATGCATTTTATTGCTATAGTAGTGATCCCATCTAATCCAGTACTACAGTTAGGGTCAAGATTTGATATGATTTTTGTAATTTCAGTTGCAGAGCACGGATCAAGAGTTGATAACACTGGGAAGCTTTCGGGGAGAGATTTTGGTAAAGCATGTGTATGACTGTCATGAAATGATCTAGGTATTTCATTCGCTAAAAGGGGACCTATAGTGGCAAAGTACTCGTTGAAAAACTGGCAAATTTTTGTTGGGTTTGTAATATGTTCGGAATCGATCAACAGTTTTGAAGGAGCACAATTTTGTTTTAATTTATTGTTAGCTAGAATGTTTACCAAATGCCACATTTTCTTAAGTTTATTAGAACAATTGGTAATTTTTTTATAGTAGAAAATATTCTTTGTGTCTTGTATGTGCTTGGCAACATGTTTTCTTTTTGTGATAAATTCTGCTTCCAGGCTAGTGTCATTCGGATTCTTCTTTAGTTCTGTCCACAATACATTTCTTTGGTTGATATCATCAATTATGCTTTTATTTATCCAGTCGTTTTGGGGTAGGTTCAGAATTTTGGTCTTTGTTGTTTTACTTTTATCAATTACTGATTTTATTTTGTTTTCTAGTAGTGTGTAGTCATCATCTATTTCTTCAAGGTTTGTTGTTTCTAGCATAATATCATGTAATTTCGTGAAATCAATTGCTTCGTATTGGGTCCGTTTTTTTCAGGGGATTTCGTTTTTTTGAGTTCAACGTGTTTGTGACAACAAACACAACAAAAAGTGTTTGTAATCTGACATTGAAGAGTCAGCTATTGCCATGTGGAAGTGATCGTCTTTCAGGTTGGAACTGACATGGTCCAAAATAGATTTTCTAGTATTAGATTCTCTTGTACAATATTTCTTAGTGATTTTATTTAGTAATGCATGTCCAGTTCCCTTCAAGAGTTCATTATATTGTTTAGTCTTTTTGTCTGTGTTTAATAGATCAATGTTAAAATCTCCGAACACTATTGCCCTTTTTCTTTGTTGCAGTTGGGACTCATAAACCTCAAAAAAATCTGAATAGTTAGTGTCGCCGGGGTTGTATACAACTCCTACTTCCAGTGCATATCGCTCTAGTTGTATCCATAAATAGTTGTTTCCTCCTGTGTACTTAGATTCTGATAAATTATGTTTGAGGTCATTGTGGACATATGCTGAAACTCCACCTCCTCTTGAATCAGTTCTGAAGTTATAGTAGTGCGAGTAGTTGTTTATTTGTAGTTCCAAGGCTTGTGTTTCAGTTCTTATCCATATTTCAGTCAGTAAAATAACATGTATCGTATTAGGTAGCGATTGTAGAATAAATATAAGTTCGTAAAATTTTCATTTTTTGCGTATACTTCGAGCATTAAGGTAGAAAAATCTGAGCCGTGATTTGCTAGTTTCTATATTCTGGTAATTGTTGATTACTTGGTAGGTATTGTTAGCGATGGTCGTAGGTATTGTATCGTTTATTGTTCGTAGTTTTTTACAGGGGTTTTTAATATTGTAAGTGTGCCATTTACATACTTTTAGTCAGTCCATTCTCCCCATCATTTTGACGACGTATTAGTTCCTCTTTAAGATTTTTAAAATATGTTTGCTGTGCTGGGGTTTGGTCTGAAAATATTTTAATGTTTCCTGGCAACTTCCCTTTATTGCGAAGGAGATGCTTGGCGGGTGTTGAAGTATCGTAACATACCTTGATTCTGCGGCTTTTTCCAGGTGAGTATTTGCCTATTCTAAATATTTAAATTGGTTTCGGAAGGTGTTGGCTCACTAGTAGTGTAATTTTAAAAATATCGGCATCATCTTGGAATAATCGTTCCACCGCGCTAGCAGCGGACTGTTCGGGCAGGCCCACAACAATAATATATTTTCCCTGCTATTTCGATTCGCTACCTCCTTAATTATTTGTTCGTTCAGACATAGCTGGTTTTGAAAGTATGAAGTCGATGATTCAGAGGTTGGTTTAAGCGTGTTAAGTTCTGACTCAAAGGATTTTATTTTATGTTCTCCCAATGATAACTGTTTCTCCAATTGTGATACAGTTGTTTTTAATTGTTTATGTTCAGTTATCATGCCCGATGTCGATGATTTAATATCATTAATCTTCGCTGTGTTTCCTCGAATCATGTCTGCAGTTTGTTCGTTGCATGATTTCAATTCAGTGATCTCGGCTTTGACATCAGCTATACTTTCCTGCATTTTAATCATAATCTGCTCATTAGAGCCAACGTATTTTTCTAGCAACGAGCCGATACGGGACAATTCCGACCGCATTTCTTTAATCTCGATGGCGCAATTACATTCATGTTTCCTTTTATTACGATAGGTAATTTGCGGGTCTACTGCTGACAAGCTCAGCTTTGATAAATCGGGTTGCGATCCGCCGCCTGTGCCGGTGGCAGTGCCGGTAGCATGGCGCGGTGACGATCTTTGTTTATTCATAATAGTGCGACAGTATTCAATGCAAGCTCAACTTCAATAATGAGTGTACTTTATCAGTGATTTATTTGGTTGGAGCACCGAACACCGCGTGTAGGCAGAGTCACTGTGCGAGCGAGTTAAAAAATAGCAACTGTTCTACTCACTCGGTGGTGAGGCGAGCCAGCGCGGGCACGTCCGTAGGCGGCTTGTTGTTCTTGAGGCGCAGGACGGGACAGGGACGAAATGACACAATTATTTGTTTTTTTATATTGTAATTTGAGTTCTATTTTTGTGTAACCATTAGTTATATTTGAAGAGCACCAAAATTTAAAAGACGATTTATATTAGGAGGTGACTTCAATGCTAAAAATACGTATTGGGGCTCCAGTCTAACAACTACTAAAGGCAAAGAAGTAGTTCTTTAAAAGAGCTGAAATGTGATGTCATATCAACTGGAAAGCCGACCTATTGGCCAACAGATCAAAATAAAATACCGGACCTAAAAGATTTTTTTATAACCAAGGATCTATCAACTAGTTATATAAAATCGGAACAAAGCTATGACATGAATTCAGATCACTCTGCAATTTATCTAGAAATTAGTGAAACCATTTTTTATAAAGAAAACAGGCCTACTCTTGTTAATAAATGTACAGACTGGGAGAGCTTCAAGTCCAGATTGAATGATCAGATAGACCTTAAAGTTCCATTAAAAACACCCGAACATCTAAACATCGAAGTAGAAAAAAAAGTTCATAAAGCATATCCAGCAAGCAGCGTGGGAAAATACACCTGACTTCAACAAGAGGACGAAGGGAAATACTTACCCGCTCAGTATCAAGCATCTCATTATGGAGAAAAGAAAACAGAGAAAAACATGGCATCAATCTAGGTGCCCTGAAGACAAACGAAAATTGAATAATCTAACAAAAAAAGTAAGAAGACTAATTCAAGACTTTAAAGACGAGTCACCCAAAACCTATCTTCAGAGTTTAAGTAACGATCAAAGGACAGATTACTCACTTTGGAAGGCTACTAAGCACTTAAAAAAGGCCGATTACCCAAATCCACCTATCAAATGTGAAAATGGACAATGGGCAGTAACTAACGAGCAAAAAGCGAAGAGATTTTCAGAACACCTTGAAAATATCTTCCAACCAAACGACGGGGTAATTATTGAAGATCAAACTTTGCCTAATATGGTGACACTGGAAAATGAAGTTACCATAAAACTAGTAACACCGAGAGAAATCGCACGGGAAATAAAATTCAATATAAGCACACGAAAATCACCAGGGTACGATTTAATAACAGGAGAAGTTCTTCATAACCTCAGTAATGCCGCACTAAGACTTAAATATGTACCAGACTTATGGAAGGTGGCTGAAGTAATAATGATAGCTAAGCCAGGTAAACCGGCTCACGAAACATCATCATATAGGCCTATTTCCTTGCTACCAATAATGTCCAAGCTATTTGAAAAGCTGTTACTCAGACGACTAAAACCTATAATAGATAGCAAGAACATAATACCAGAGCACCAATTTGGTTTTCGAGATAAACACTCTACTATTGATAAAGTGCATAGGATCACAAATGTCATAGAAAACGCCCTTGAAGTCAAGTATGTTCTACTGTATTCCTAGACGTGGCGCAAGCGTTTGACAAAGTATGGCATGAAGGCCTTATACATAAACTGAAGAGCTTGTTACCGAAGAAATTTGCTGATATGTTAGAGTCCTACGTTATAAACAGAGTCTTTAGAATAAGACAAGAAGATGCTTATTTAGAACTGAAACAAATAAAAGCTGGCGTACTGCAAGGAAGTGTGTTAGGCCCGGTCCTGTACCTACTATACACTTGTGATATTCCTGAATTAGAGCAAAACACGATTGGAACCTTTGCTGATGATACAGCCATAATGCTGTAGGAAACAGTCACGTAGAAACAGTAGAAAAGGTTCAAATGGCTGTTAATCAAGTTTATGACTGGACTAAAAAATGGAGGATTAAACTAAATTAATCCAAATCTGTTCACATAGATTTTACCAACAAAAACACCAGTATTCTCCAGTTTATATTAATAATAAACAAGTCCCATACGAGAATACAGCCAAATATCTCGGTATGACCCTTGACGCAAAGTTACGCTGGAAAGCCCACGTCAAGAAGAAAAAAGAAGAACTCGACTTCCGATATAAAAGAATGTATTGGCTGCTTGGAAGAAACTCCATGATGTCTGTGCAAAACAATTTATTGCTATACAAACAAGTCCTGTTGCTAGTTTGGACTTATGGTATTCAGCTATGGGGCTGCACCAAACAGAGCAATATATTAATTATACAACGATTCCAGAACAAAGTGCTAAGAGCAATTGTAAATGCACCTTGGTACATACGAAATGATGACCTCCATCGGGACCTAAAAGTTGAGTTCATCGATAAAGTGATTCAGAAATTTGCAGAAGCTCACGAAAAGAGACTTCATCAGCATGTGAACGTCGAGGCAATCCAGCTTCTCGACCACACAAACATAGTGAGAAGACTAAAAAGAACAAAACCGTTCGAGTTAGTGTTTAGTGTTAGTGAATAGTGTAACGTACGAAAGTGCTACCAAATAAACACAAGAACGAAGTGTATTCGCCTTAATAGAGAATAAGAATAAATTTATTTCATATGATTACATTCAAGCGGATTGAATTCCTAGATCTCACACTAGGATTTCCTGTGTCGTGAGATCCAGGCTCCTTCGTTCCGTTAACAATTTCATAAAAGGTACAATTTTAAATCTTAAAAATAGGTAAAGAAGGGTGTATGCATGGTGGTGTGATTTGTATCAGTTGAGTCGGTGTTATAAGAGAGTGTCTGTATCAAGTACATAATCAAAGGTCTGTATGTTATACGTATGTTAGTGAGTGCAAGTGTATATTTGTGAATTGTCAATGTGTGTACTGTGAGTTTTTACTAAGCCTAGAGACCTTCCGTCATATCGTAGTCCAATGTAAGAAGCCAGTTTGTTACCGTCACTCTGCATTTTTTTTGTGTTAGTTTTAGTATTTTGTGAAGATTATTGACTATCGCGTATATGTGTTTACCCATAAAACTGTAAGACCTTCTGCCAATATTTTTGCGGCATTGGATTTTATTCCAATCTACCCTTCGACTTGAAATGACACAAGTGCTCAAGGCAGTTTTATGAAATCTGAGGAGAGACAATAAGAAAAGTGCTATTGGACACATTCTTAGTAAAGACAATGTAATAGTTTAGGTTATAATTAAATTACTTATTAGTCTATTTATAAGGCTAGATTGTAATAAGATTAGGGTCCATCCTATTGATGAAACCTAGAAAAGGAAAAAAACAAAAATAATATCATCGTATGCCGTATATCGCGCGTGTGGTTATCGTTGGTGTCTGAGGGTTCAGACGGAAGTCAATTTTTGCCCACCCTAGAATACGGAGGGCAGCCCGCCGAAGCGGGGTGGGGTGAGACCCACCTGGGGACGTTTTTTTTCCATAATGTTTTCCTTTAAAGGGTGAGGTCCCTATTTCTCCCTCCTTTCCACTTCACGCCCACTCGACCTACCGGGGTTGGGGGGTAGGCGTCATATTACTAGCCCGGTTCCCTTCACACACCATCTAGTATGATCTGTGATTGGTACCTTTCCTCGTGTGTTGAAATTAGCCATTAGGCAGTTGGAGCCGAAGTTGCCCAGGGTGCGCCGCGTGAATGCTTTCAACTTTCACCCCAAACTTCCATCCCCAACTTCCATCCCCTAGTTCAAGGGGTTGGAAGTGCGTAAAAGTGCCTATTTTTCGTTTCTTTTTTGTTGTTTGTGTACTAGCTTACATACCAAATTTCAGCTTTCTAGGACTTCAGGAAGTACCCTAAAAATTTTGATGATCATCAGTGAGTGAGTCAGTGACGAAATCGGGGTTTTTTAGATATCAATACAATCTAAGTATTTAGTAGAAACGCTTCTTTCGGCAATCTATTAAATACGTAAAACGTTAAAGAGAATTCTATTCTATTCTATACGTATTTATGACACGAATTCTTGTGAAAACACCCCGATTCAAACAGTAAAATGCACATACTCGTAACGTTTGAACGGCTGAACCGATTTTATTCAAACATAGCTAAGAACACTCTCGATTAAGTCACTTTTTAAACAAAAAAAGCTAAATCAAAATCGGTTGACCCGTTTGTACGCTATGATGCCACATACAGACACAGATACACATCAACACACGTCAAACTTATAACACCCCTCTTTTTCCGTCGGGGGTTAAAAAGAAGATTTCATCAAGGAATGGCTATTAAAATAATACTGTCATAATCACTGCATACCCAATAATCATCGAGAAAATATCCCGGATGCTGACGCATTTGTTGATTTTATATACCACAAAAGTTACGTAATTAACGATGATTCTGAGCCTTATGATGATTAGAACATTTTTCTACACTAAAAATCACCGTCACTGTATTTCTCCGTTTTATCACAAATTAACCACTCCGTCCAACCCGCCATAACCTTACTCGATCCTTGACCCCTCTCCCCTGTTCGCGCCATAAAAACTAGTGCCTAGTGTTACGTCAAGTTGATATCTGTCAAAGTCATTCGGAACCATAGCTCTCTTCAGAATGAAATCATAGAAGTGCCTACACATAATGTTATTTTATTGTATTTCATAAATATTCAAAGTGGGTTTCATAGGATAACCGTGGTCGTATGCTGCTTTGTTGAATTTAAAAGTACCACAAGCTGAAATTCGCGTTGTGCCTGTTTGAAAGATTGTTTCGCTCAATGAGCGTTTTCGATCATTGGCATTTGGAATCACGATTGAAAACAGCTCTAACGATTTCGAAAAAAGATGCAATATAGGGGTTTTCGGGACTAGCTAGGTATCAAATCTAAGAAAATTGGTAATACTCGAAAAAATTGTTTCATCTATTTTCACCCAAGCAGAGCTCGGTCACCTAGGTACTATGTATCAAATGTGGTATACATTAATAGACGTGGTACAGAAACAGTTAAATAAATAAACCTACTGTTGCTAAAATTACGAGTACTATTAATTTATTTATTTATAATTGCTACATTGCTTGAAAAGTACTTAGAGCAGTCGCGGCCCTTTGGTAACGGCCGCGACTTACAAGTTTTAGGTTGCGGGTTCGTACCCAGGTTAGCGCTTTACTTTGTGTAAATAATTTCATCACCACTGCTCTCAAAACGGTGAAGGAAAACATCCTTAGGAAACCGGCATGTCCTAGAACCAATAATTTGGAGACACGTTACATCCACCACACGCACGGGCCCGTATGGTGGATTACGCCCATTCCCTATCACATAGACGGGGCCTGTGTCCCAGCAGTGCGAAAATTAAAAATGGCTGATGACAATGTTGTTTTTGTTTCGTTGGTGTAGTGGACGCAAGTGCAAACGCTGACATGAGGCCCTGGGTTCTATTCCTGGGTCAGGCAAGGTATTATTGGTTAGTTTCCATCTGGAATTAGCAGACCATGGTGTACACCTTCCTGACATGCAGGCTCGCCCTCTATTACATGGGACTTAAAAAATAGAAAACATAACTAGCGAATGTAGGGTGCAATATTAGGAGCACTTTTGCCTATCCCTTCGGGGAATCCAGGCGTCAAGTTACATATGTATATTTGTTTCTATTTGGATATATGACACAAACAATTTTTTTTTCAGAATTCAAGTTCGGTGGATTCAAGATACAAGTACCTCTCAATCGGCCTATACACGTGACCCGTACAAGAGGCACAGACCTGATCGATGTGCATTTGCCTGTCCCAAAACTGGCCGACTTGTTGACTTCAGCGGCTCACTCAGCGCAAGGCTCACACCCGCCCCCCGCCCCGCCCGAGCGCCGGCCCCTTTCCTCCGTGGACACCAGTCGACACCCTGGCGTTCTGCAGCAAACTACTTACTTTGAACCGCAGCCTCTAGATAGTTTATTTCCTAGTCCGAACCGGACAATACATAATTATCAAATACCTCTTGATCATGATCCTGAGCAACATTCTGTTAGCTATTTCCAAAAACAGCATCACAGCTTTAACTCACAAACCCCGAAAAATAAAAATAGCTTCCGGGCACCGCGACCGGACCAACGTTATTATAGCGCACCGCAATCTTTGAGCATAAGTAATCGTGACTCAGGTTCGGCAAAAGTTAAATATCTTGACCATCTAGTATCAACAAATAATCGACATCCAGCCACGGAACATTTCAAAAGCAATAAATACCCAATACTGCTCTACCCAGATCACAATCAGCTATCTCCCCCACACAGTCACTATTCAGAGACTCAAGAAGCTAACCAACACTATAAGCAAACTTACTTCCCAACTGACAAGTACTCAATGTCTAACCCTCATCACCTTCAACCACTACCGAACAGTCCTAAACGACAGTTGCAGACCAGGCCTTACGCTGATTATGAAGAACAGAGAAACGATCTCGTACAGCAGCCAGCGAGGTCTGCGCTTGAGCACGACACATCAACCACCGAACTAGCGATAGCAACGACAGTGCCAGATGTAGCGATGAATACCGCTAAGTACGTCACATCAACGCATGAACCAGCGATAGCGAAGACAGTGCCAGTTGTAGCGATGACTACCGCTGAGTTCGTCACATCATCCGCTGAAACAGCGATACCGACGACAGTGCCAAATGTAGCAATGACAACCGGTGAGAACGTCACATCAACTCCTAAACCAGCGCTAGCGAAGACAGTGCCAGTTGTAGCGATGACTACCGCTGATTTCGTCACATCATCCGCTGAACCAGCGATACCGGCGACAGTGCCAAATGTAGCAATGACGACCGGTGAGAACGTCACATCAACTCCTAAACCAGCGCTAGCGAAGACAGTGCCAAATGTAGCGATGACTACCGCGGAGTACGTCACATCACCCACTGAGCCAGCGATTGCAACGTCAGTACCAGATGTAGCGATGACGACCGCTGAGTATGTCACATCAACTCCTGTACTAGCTATAGCAACGACAGTGCCAAATGTAGCGATGACGACCGCTGAGTATGCCACATCAACTCCTGAACCAACGATAGCAAAGACAGTGCCAAATGTAGCGATTAATACCGCGGAGTACGTCACATCACCCACTGAGCCAGCGATTGCAACGACAGTGCCAGATGTAGCGATGACTACCGCTGAGTACGTCAAATCACCCGCTGAACCAGCGATAGCGATCACAGTGCCAAATGTAGCGATGACGATCGCTGAGAACGACAGATCAACTCTTATAGCAGCGATAGCGAAGACAGTGCCAGTTGTAGCGTTGACTACCGCTGAGTACGTCAAATCACCCGCTGAACCAGCGATAGCGATGACAGTGCCAAATGTAGCGATGACGATCGCTGAGAACGACAGATCAACTCTTATACCAGCGATAGCGAAGACAGTGCCAGTTGTAGCGTTGACTACCGCTGAGTACGTCAAATCACCCGCTGAACCAGCGATAGCGATGACAGTGCCAAATGTAGCGATGACGACCGCTGAGTATGTCACATTAACACCTGAAACAGCGATAGCGACGACAGTGCCAAATGTAGCGACGACTAACGTTCAACATATACCAGCCACTTTTGCTACAAGGACAACTTATTCAACGCCTTCATCCAACTCGAGTGAAACCGTCGCAGAGCCGAGCCCAGCTGCTGCATCAATTATTCTGAATAACACTCCAAAAGGTTGTTTAACAATTTTATTTCTATACTAGCTGACACTCGCGGCTTCGCTCTCGTCAACTGGCTACCTACCCTACCTACCCTACCTACCCTACCTACCCTACCTACCCTACCTACCCTACCTACCCTACCTACCCTACCTACCCTACCTACCCTACCTACCCTACCTACCCTACCTACCCTACCTACCCTACCTACCCTAC